>OZ023265.1:15753251-16065751 GCA_964006375.1 Tillus elongatus
GTACTTGAGCTAGTCTAATAATACAAATAATTTTGAATACAACATTATTTTAGTGCTGTGCTCTGGTAACCCTTCTTATACCTGTGAAGGTTGCAATCACCTGTATTGATCGGTTGGCCGTATATGAATTACGCCAAATATATGCCTATACATCTTTGTTCAGAGAACACTAGGGTTTGCAGAAGGGTGGTAGCAATCGTAGAAACATAATTATTAAGATCAGTAAAATAACAAGTGAAATTAGTTTTAGGAAAATTATCTGCACTAAGTAATGTAAATATTGCACATAATTAGAGGTCACAATTGTATCGATAACATTGGCATTGAAACTATTACATTATTATATAAATAGTAAACAAGGTAAAATTGCAGCGTACAAAGAACGCAGGACTGCTGAAATCTGCAATTTTGTAAGGACGTAAACTGGTTAAAAAAAAACTATAAGTAGTATTTATTGACAAACATGCAGAGACAGTTAATTTAGATTGCTTAAGATGTAAAGACGCGACACTTGTGATTTAATTATGTAAACATAAAAACAGTGTTCAATTAAGATTCACGATGTAAACAGTCCGAGTTAAAATTCATTCATTTAATTAGTTCGTAGGCATTGTTAAGTTTGTGAGTTCTTAAAGTTATAATTACACCGTTACTTATGTCGACATTCGCCTAGTTCGACGAGTTTATTGCTTCAATTATCCTCCGCTCCTTAAAATAAAAAAAGCCTGGACGCAGCAAGTGCGTTATGGTAGTGAATTTTCATAGAAATGATCTGGCACAAGATATTTTATTACAACTTTTTTTTCTTGTAAGATAGAAATTTAAATTTTAGTGTATAGTTTACTTTTTATATCGTAAACGTACCTACCAAATTTAGTTATCATAGATTTTTTATTTTTTAAGATAAATTTTTTTTCAAATGGAAACTCAAAATTTTTCCGGAAAACCTCGTCCGATTTTTTTGATTAACGAACTTAGCAAAGCCATTTACAAAAGGAAGGTACATGCCAAATTTTATCAAAATCGGCCTATTATTCTTTGAGATAAAATTTTTTTTCTAATGAAAACTCAAAATTTTCCCGGAAAACCTCGTCCGAATTTCCTGAATAACAAACTTGTCAAAGCCATTTATGAAAGGAAGGTACATACCAAATTTTATTAAAATAGGTCCATTAGTTTTTGAGATAAGAATTTTTTTTGAATGAAAACTCAAAATTTGTTCGGAAAACCTCATCCGATTTTCTTGGCTAACAAACTTGTCAAAGCCATTTACAAAAGGAACGTACATGCCAAATTTTATTAAAATCAGCTTATTATTTTTTGAGATAAGAATTTTTTTCGAATGAAAACTCAAAATTTTCCCGGAAAACCTCGTGCGATTTTCCTGACTAACGAACTTATCCAAGCCATTTACAAAAGAAAGGTACACGCCAAATTTTATCAAAATCGGCCCATTATTTTTTGAGTTATCGGTGTGATACATATATATATATATATATATATATATATATATATATATATATATATATATATATATATATATATATATATATATATATATATATATATATATATATATATATATATATATATATATATATATATATATATATATATAAACATATAAAAATTGAAACTGACCCCGGATATGGGTTCTAGGGGTCCTAGTTTGCGCTCATTTGCAAAAATTTTTTCAAAATTCAAAAGTCGGGATCTCCCCATTAGTGAATTTTTTCGACGAAAATTCACTAAAAGTCTGGACGCAGCAAGTGCGTTATGGTAGTGAATTTTCATAAGCATGTTTTAAATAGTAAATATATGCCTATAGGTCTTAAAATAAAAAAGTCTGGACGCAGCAAGTGCGTTATGGTAGTGAATTTTCATAAGCATGTTTTAAATAGTAAATATATGCCTATAGGTCTTAAAATAAAAAAGTCTGGACGCAGCAAGTGCGTTATGGTAGTGAATTTTCATAAGCATGTTTTAAATAGTAAATATATGCCTATAAGTCCTAAAATAAAAAAGTCTGGACGCAGCAAGTGCGTTATGGCAGTGAATTTTCATAAGCATGTTTTAAATAGTAAATATATGCCTATAGGTCTTAAAATAAAAAAGTCTGGACGCAGCAAGTGCGTTATGGTAGTGAATTTTCATAAGCATGTTTTAAATAGTAAATATATGCCTATAGGTCTTAAAATAAAAAAGTCTGGACGTAGCAAGTGCGTTATGGTAGTGAATTTTCATCAAAATATTTTTAATGGCAGATATGTCTTTTTTAATGAAATCAGGCATCAAATTTGGCTAAATATTTTTTACACAAAATTCTGCTAAAAGAATACATAAAACTCAACTTATATACCTAATCTGTAATTAGCATTGAAAATAAAATAATTTGTTTGCACGAAAATCCATTAAAAACTTATTTTTGCCGAATTCTGTTTAAAAAATGTTCCATCAATTGAATAACTTTTCACACAAAAATTCTCAATGTTTCTTCAAAGAAAATTCGTTAAATTCATTTATAAGAAAATTCTCTATTAAAAGAAGATATCTTTTTACACAAAATTTTGCAAAAATGATAAATAAAATTCAAATTATATGCCTAATCTGTGATTAATATTAGAAATAAAATATATTTTTTCACGAAAATCCATTAAAAGCTTATTTTTGATGAATTTTGTTTAAAAAATGTTCTATCAATTGAATAATGTTTCATACAAAAATTCGCGACAAACATTTCTTCAAAGAAAATTCATCAAATTTATGTATAAGAAAATTCGCTTTTAAAAGAACATTTTGTACAATAGCTACTATTAATAAGTACACTTGAAGAACACCCAAATCACCACAACACATATTTCAGAGCCCTTACGATCGTTTCGTTGACACAGTCAACATCCTCAGAGGAAGAAAATTCTGAAATATGTGTTGTGGTGATTTGGGTGTCTCCAAGTGTACTTATTAGTGCTCATCACAGGTTCCAGTTTTCCCATAGCTACTATTAAACTTGAATTAAAAGTCTTAGAAGTGCTTATCTTTAATTTTCAACAAAAAGTCGCTAGAAATATATTGGGATTACACAATCTGATCAGATAACTTTAAAATGGAATCAAAGACGAAAAAAAGTTTTAAAAAAAGGAAACAAAAGGAAAAAGAGAAATTCTGTCAACGGCAGGATTTGAACACGCGTCCCTTCGTCTCATCAGACAGGCATCCTCACTAACACACCACGTAAGGTTTCTGGAAAACTGCTATAAAGAAAGGTAGATAACCGATAATGGTCTTAAGTTATTTATTTGTAATATGTAAGATCTTTAGAGGCAGATTTTGCAGATATTTTAACAAATGAGAAGAGTGGCATAAATGCAGAACATTATAATAAACATTTTATGCAAAATTCTTCATTCATAAACCGCAGTAGTTATACTAATTTTCACGTTTCAAATCTCCAGTTAGACATTTACAGGAGAAAAATTATAAAATTCTCAAAGTAATTTTCGGGTACTTCTTGAACTTTTTGTGCCATGAAAAGATAAACGTTGTCTGTAATATGTAATAGATTTTATTTAACACATACAATACTTTGATATTGCGTCTTCTCTGACTTTCAGTAGCATTACAATTTTGCTTTACTAAATGCCTATAACTTTTCTTTCATTTTAACATAGATACTTAAATTTTGGTGCAGAGTTTGGTTTTTACAACATAGACGGATTATGTAAAGAGTGTTCTGCAAACACTTAAGTTTCAGCTTCAACCATCATTGCCCTTCATTTCGATAAAATATTTCCAGAAAATTCATTTTAAATAGGCACTTTCTCTGATGCTTCTTCAAATGAGCGAAAATTAAGCCCCCTATAATCTAGAATCCATATCCGGGTTTACTTTCTGTTTACATATATACAAGGTGACGCATGTCTACGGTAAACCTCAATATAATTGTTATTATGCAAGATACGAGAAAAATTGTATACGTTACCTATAGGGTGTCTTGTGCTGCATCTTGTTAAATTATTTTGACAGTCACAGGTTGCCCATTGGTCGTTGGTGATACCTACAAATTTTTTTTGAACATTCCTTATTGCATTTTTTCCATTTTTCATCGCAATATGGTGCATGTTTGTTAAAAAATGGAGACGCATTAAGTGCGTTTTGGTAGCGAATTTTCATTGAATGCTTCAAAATTTAATAACGCAATTTGATATCAACCCAAGGTTCGTCAGCTAGGAACCCAGTTTTCTCGGAAACGTTTTAAGTTTATTGTCGGAAAATTGTTGTGTTTTTTCAAACAAGTTATTTTGATAAAATATGGTACATCGTTCCTCCTATATAGGTTATGCCGGTGACCAAATTGATGCCTGCTTGCATTAAAGAGGCATATTTGCTATTAAAAACATTTTTTTAAAATTCACTTCCATAGCACACTTGCTGCGTCCATACTATTACTTTATGTGTTAGAAAATAATACACTTGGTTTGTTTCCGTTTTAATTTCTCGTATTATTAAAACATCATTTTAAATAGATTTTTCTCGAAAACGGTTCGAGATGCCGTAAAAAACAAGAGAATGTAATTAATTGAAAAATTATTTCTCTTTCCGGTTTTGAATCAAATTTAGTGTTAAACATACAGCATGAAGAGTTATTAAGTATAAATATCAGTGAGGTTGTCGTAAGTTGCGCCCTCTATGAACAAGCTAATATTTGCAACACGTATCTTATTCGTTGGCTAAAAAACATGGCTTCAGAAATGTTCAAGTTGCTAACCTAGAGATTTTCAAAATAATGACAAAAAACAATCACAATTTTTACTCTCAACAACCTCCAACTTTCGGATGAGGCATGTTTGCGATAATTTTGAGTGTGGTATTTCCAGCTTTCGGATCTCCCATTGTGATGAAGTAGATATTTTCAGAACAGCTGTATATATTAAAAGCGGCTGTTCGAAAATAAATATAATATAAATCACACGGGTAAAAATTCCACGCAGTAAAATTTTTTTTATCATTAACATTTCTTAAAAGTACGCATTTTTCGAATTATCGCGGCGGAGTAAAAACATATCTGCAGAAGATAAGGATAAGGTATCTTCCACGGATTAATATATATATACATATATATATATATATATATATATATATATATATATATATATATATATATATATATATATATATATATATATATATATATATATAGCTGGAAGTTAGGTTCGATAAATAGAGAGTTCGTTCATAGAAATTGTAGTAAAACATTAGGATACCGTACCGTCCGCGCTGTGGTTATGAGAGGTAATTCCCTAGCTTAATAACCCTACTGAACGCCGTCTAGGTAAGAGTATTTTAGGTTTGTCTTATTGAATTTAATTATAGCGAATTTTCGGATATTTTTCTCAGTTCCCACGCGCCTGTCCGTCGACGTCGAGATTGTGAGATCTAGCGTAGTTCCCCTCCGTTGTCCTACCCCATTATTGTTGGCGTGTCGTAATATGTTTTGGAGCTGATGCTGTAGCTAACACAGACCTCCCAAGGGTGTTGCCTACGACCGTTCTAATTCGACTTTGGTCTGGACGCTGTAGTACACAAGCAGGCCAAGGTCGAGTTAGTATATGACAATATCCTTTTACAGGGTGTTCCCCTATAACCCTCCCTCTCCTTACCGACGCCCCGACGTCGAGGTGTTGGATATCGTGGCACCGACTGCGGCGGATAGACGCCACTTTAACTATTTGAAGAGCGTGTCTCCAACCGATCCACTTACGGCTGCATCCACGGGTTGTAAACCACAACACTCGGAGTTCCCGTCCGCATGACTCCCGCGCTTTATTTTTGTGGGGAATAATTAATTTCGTTGGCCCGTTACCGGTAACATAACTTGTACTAGGATAAATTAGCGTGATAAGTACCTTTGATATTGTGAGAATACCAGTGGACTGTAACGCTTTATAATGTAATAAATAATGTGAAAATTATTTTCCGTCTATATTATAACCACAAGCAAATCTGCTACACCCACACAAATTTTCGGAAGGTCAGTAAAATACCGGGGGAGCGATTAAAGCCCGCAACCTCGGAGGTATCTATACGGCCCGTTACATCACAGGCTACCGGACCCTCTCCACAGAGCTATCCAGGCACTCTGACCACAACCGTGGCCAGAGTCTTGTGACGAGGTCGCAGACACCCTCGCAGGGAGTAAACCCTTTTAAAATCTAGCGCCCGGGACCGTTTTCGTAAGCCCGTTGAGCGTTCCACTAAATTACACACCCCGCAAGTCAGACCACGTTACACCATTGTTAATGAATCAGCCTGTATAGAGAGGCAGCCACACTTTTGACGGATAGCAGAACTGACTGTTTAAGATAGTTCTGCGAATTAACGTTTGGTTATAAATATATTTTGTAATAGTTGCTGATAATTTATCCATCAAGGATGAATGTTATCAAGAAAAGCAATTGGAGCATATGGATGCCTAACGTATAACTATGGCTAGGGAATCAAGCAAATGCATAAATTGGTGGAAACACTTGTAGTGGGCAGGTTTGCCATAAATTCATCACAACATCACTAGACACATTATAAATTTAACCTTCATAAATAGAGTTTAGAAGAGCCGGGTCTAGTTCAGCATTCTCGGTCTGGCAGGATACATATTTTCGTTTGTCAAAAGAAGGGCAATATTTCAGAGGTGGTGTAAATAACAGCGAGTTACGTGCCAGGAATTTCGACACCACTAGCTGTATATACCTGCTGTTCCTGAAGGAAACTGCGACGAGCAAACGCCGGAGATAAATTGATCTATAAATCCCCATAATGTTGCCGATACTACCGAAATTGTCACCTACTATGACTTTTCATTCCAGACGATCATTTATCGCTATAAGGAAATGGCCGGGTATTTCATGTTCGTATTAAATAATGCAAATATATAGGGTTTTAGAGGGTGTATTATTGCAATAATGTAAAAATATGACGCTGCCAAGAGTGATAACTGCTTTTGATAACAAGAATTTCCAATACATTATTGATTTAGTGGGATAATAATAATAGGACTATGTAGGTCAAACTTCTTGGAGCATTGCCTTTGCGTGACAAAATAAATTTGTTATCAGTACTTGAAAAGTGACAAAACATTGATAGCTGTACCCTGATTTTTGTATGTGTGTATCTATATAGGGCGGCGCATTGAAAACGAAACAGACCGAGTTGCGTCTAGAGAAATTTTCTTTAAGAAACGCTGAAACAAGTCAATTTTAATATTGAGGGGAGCATGTTTTGACATAAAACTCAATTTTGTCACATCAACCCCTTAAGGGTGGTGATAACAACCTTTATATTTTAAATAGGGAACATAGGTCGAGTGTTACATAATTTGAACGCTCTTTCTTTTCTGAATTCAGCACATTATTTTTTTTTTTGAAGTTTTATCAACTCGTTTAAAAATTATTCACAGTTGAAGATGCAAAAACGCATTTCACTCATTCCGATAAGAAATGTGCTGATAATCAATGTTTTTATGGTTTGTAAACAAAAAATTGACTATCAGAACATTTCTTATCGGAATGAGAGAAATGCGGTTTATTATTTCAGTTTATCGGTCGGTTTGATACTTGATACTACTACCGAAAATTAATTTCACAATTGTGTATTCTGTAGAAGAAAGAGTTGAAATAATTACTTTTTTTTCAAGAACGATGACTGTGCCAACCGTACCGCAAATTTGTTTAATGAACGACATCCGAACAGACATGTTAACAGAAATTACATTTTGGAGTTAGTTGCAAAGTTTCGACAAAGTGGTTCAGTAGCCAACAAAAAACGGGATCCTGAACGTGAATTTCCGGTTAGAAATGAGACTACTGAGATTGAAGTTTTGGGACAACTTGAGCACGAGAAAATTGTCCACTGTTCCAAACATCAAAAGAAGAACTATTTAGCGAATATTGAGGCATAATAAATTTCACCCGTATAAAATTCATCTTGTACAACAACTGAATGAAGATGATTTTGATCGGCTGCTGGAGTTTTGTGAAGTTATGACTGCACGAATAGCTGATAACGGGAACTTTATGTTCAATATCTGTTTTTCAGACGAGGGTACGTTTTTATTAAACTCTACAGTCAATCGTCATAAATGCCGTTATTGGGCAGATAATAATCCAAGAAATTTTCACGAAGTCCACAGTCAAACTCCACAGAAATTGAATGCCTGGACTGGCATTTTTTGAGACCGTTTAATCGGACCAATTTTTCTTGATGGCAATTTGAGTGACGACATGTATTTGGAGTTACTAGAAGATATCGTTTACCCTCTACTAATTCACATTGTTGAAAATGATGATCGCTATCAAAAAAATCAATTAGTGTTTAAACAAGATGGAGCTCCTCCGCATTTTTCACAGCGTGTTAGGGAGTTTTTGAACAGAGAGTTCCCAGGACAATGGATTGGGCCTAGAGGATTGAGTGTCCCCCTAGATCACCGGATTTAACTCCTTTAGACTTCTTTCTATGGGACCATTTAAAGAGTAGAATTTGCGCAACACAACCGAAGTCTCTGGAAGAATGACGACGACGCATTATTTGAAGAATGCCGTCTAATAACTCCACAAATGCTCCAGAATGTCAGAGCTCGTTTTGAACAAAATTTGTACTTTTGTATGGAATCCGGTGGTCAACAATTTGAACACTTACTTAACTGAATAAACATTTTTGAACGTTTGGTTTTGTTTTTTAGTTTCTTTAACGAAAAATTGACTAGTTAGTGCGTTTCTTATCACAATGAATGAAATATGTTCTTGCAACTCCAACTGTGAATAATTTTTAAACGAGTTGATGAAACTTCCAAAAAAATTTGTGTGCTGAATTAAGAAAAGAAAGAGCTTTCAAATAATGTAAGACTAGACCCATGTTCCCTATTTAAAATATAAGGGTTGTTATCACCACCCTCAAGGGGTTGATGTGACAAAGTTGAGTTTTATGTCAAAACATGTCACCCTCAATATTAAAATTGAGGTATTTCAGCGTTTGATTTAAAAAAAATCTCTGGACGCAAATCGGTCTGTTTCGTTTTCAATGCGCCACCTGTATATACAGATCTCCTCATTAGTGCAATTTTGGTTTTACGAAAAATTCGCAAATTACTAGTGTGTGAATATTTTTTGAGCACTTTCGGGACTAAGTAATTTAAAGGAAATTGTATTTTACCAAAGTGTTTTGTATTTTATGTACCTCTTTGGGTATTTGATGTAGCAAAATGCCACTTACAACCCTAAAAAATATTCTAAAGAATTCCGGTTTAAGAATACTTTAAGATAATCTACTCGCTTTTCATTCTACTAGAAAAAGCTTAAAATATTTACAACAGTTTAAATGCAGCTTTTACCTAGGATACAAGAAATGTAATAGGGACGCGTCTAACACCTGAGGTCCATCAAGTGATTTATAGTAGCTTCTTAACTACCACTCTTAGAGTCGGAGGTGTTGACAATGGAATGATGTACGGTAAAAGTCGGCACTCTGGCAAAAAGCAGTGAATCAACACTTATGTTTACAGGGTAAGAGGAAAGAGCGCATTGTGGCAAAAACACGAATTGCAACATTAACATCGGGATTTATGGTCACATTATTTACAACGCCGACTTCATTCTACATCTGTTCTAATGTAGAATTGGACGGGGCAACTTGCTGGAGCGACGGAATTTTTAAATCATAAGTTTTATAATTCCACCAGCTCAATGTGAGTAATTCTGGAAAGTGGAAATATATTCTCAGCTCTTGGTTTCAATGTTCTTCGAAAAGTTGGTATTCTATATTTGCTGGAGCTATTAGTTGATTTTCTGTGTGACAGTTTGATACAGCGCTACGAACTTTGCTGCTTGCTATTAAATATGCATATATGGCTTTTGGAGTTTGATATATTTAATCAACTGCAGGCAAATATAGACATCACGATGTGCGAACATTCTTTTTTCAGAATATTTGTTTCGGAATGTTCTAGTAACATTTATGGAATTTCAAACTGCAACTTGAATATTTTGAGTACATTCGTTCAATCACATCCTAAGAAAGTTCTTCATCAATATACTGAGAATATTTGAATTTTCTTGATAATTCCATAACACACCACGGGGGTCTACAGCCCAAATACTATCGTCCCGTGGGTGTCGACAAGGGGGAAAGAGGCAACTTGTTAATTCTGGACTTGAAGGTTTGGAGGTTCGGAGGAGAAGAGAAAACATGTGTCGGCAAGGAATTCCACAACTTGGAAGTCCCCGGCACATAATAGCGGGCATAACAAGATGTTCTATGTCTGGTGACCTGGAAAGTAAAAGGGTTCATTCGCTCTGTTCCCCTAGTAGATCTGCTGGGGGCAGCAGGTGGAGGAACTATGGAAGAAAACTCCTCTGAGCAGTGCCCGTGCAGAGCATCCATAAAAGATAGAGAGGTCACCAACGGCACGTCGGTGGACAAGGGATGGCAGCCTTTGGGTGAGGGTAGGGTCGCCGATTAGACGTATAGCTCTCTTCTGAATGGAGGATAGCGAGTGTAGAAGCGGCAGCGGCACCCCAGACGTGGAAGCAATATTCGAGGTTTGGCCTTATTTGTGAAGTATATAAGGTATATAGATTATCTGGTGAAAAGTATTTGCGAGCCCGGAAGAGGAAACCTAATTTCTTAGTAGCTGTGTACTAAACTTCCGGAATATGGCCTGCAACAAAAACTCTGTACCTGAACAGCAAATTTCCTCTCCAACCGGAGCATTTCTGTTGTCGTGGATGAAAATTCCTCTAAACTGTACCCAATTAATGCAGGAGTCTCTCAAGGTTCCTATTTTGTTTCTTGTCTACATCAATGACCTCCTCTCTAGCACATCCAACCCAGTTCACAGTTGCGCTGACAACAGAACCCTCCAATTAAATATAAAACACTCTAAGCCTGTCTCTTTAGCCCAATTAGATGAGGATCGCAGATTCATGGAGGGTTCTGTCTCTGTGGATCTCCAAAAAATATTAGGCTGGGCAAGTCGAAATCGTGTACAATTCAACTCCACCAAAGCTCAGTCTTGCTTTCTATCTTATAAGAGATACACCAGTCCTAGAGCCATCACAAGTAACAACCAAGTTATTCAAAGTAATGAATCCTTTTCACTTGTTGGCATTTCTGTGGATCGAAATCTCAATTGGAACCGACATGTCACATCAATTTCAGAAGCGGCTGCTAAGAAATTAGGTTTCTTCTTCCGGGCTCGCAAATACATTTCACCAGATAATCTGTATACCTTATATACTTCACAAATAGGGCCAAACCTTGAATACTGCTCCCACATCTGGGGTGTCGCTGTCGCTTCTACACTCGCTATCCTGGACTCCATTCAGAAGACAGCTATACGTCTTATCGGTGGCCCTACCCTCACCCAAAGGCTGCCATCCCTCGCTCACCGACGTACCGTTAGTGACCTTCTCTCTCTTTTATAGATATCTGCACGGGCACTGCTCAGAGGAGTTTTCTTCCATAGTTCCTCCACCTGTTGCCCCCGGCATATCTACTAGGAGAACAGAGCGAATGCACCCTTTTACTGTCCAGGTCACCAGACATAGAACATCTTGTTATGCTCGCTCTTTTGTTCCGAGGACTTTAAAGTTGTGAAACTCCTTGCCGGCACATGTTTTTCCTTGTTGTCCCACCCACGGTAAGATAGTATTTAGGTTGTGAGCCCTCGTGGTGTGTTGTTGAATTAAATAAAAAACCACCAATATTGAGGGCAAAGGAAAGCGGAATCTGTTTTAACATTTGCAAACGCAGGATAAAATAAACTTTGTAGTTTCAAAATCATAAATATAAGAGATAAAATTTATAAATAGTAACGGATGCATGATAAGTAATAGGTTGTCAGAAAATATAAGTTGCGAGTATTCATTTTAAATTAAATCCTAATAAATATCATACATAAATAATATAAAAAAAATCTTGACTATATAGTTAGTTGGTGGGATATAAGTTTTGAAGTAAAAGGAAACTGTATTGCGAAACTAATTAAAACCTAAATTATACATTGAATAATAGAGGGAGTTGACAATTAAAAGGTATTTACCTTATATATATATATATATATATATATATATATATATATATATATATATATATATATATATATATATATATATATATATATATATATATATATATATATATATATATATATATATATATATTAATTCAAAAAACGCAGTCTCTCCAATAACTTATTTTTTATATGCAAAATTCGCTGAAACTTCCGAAATATTTTCTAATAATAATGAAGATAACTCTATTGAGACAATAGAAATTATCACCCTCCGCATATCATGCACTTTTTGTCATTTTAGTGATTTTTTATGATAAAAAACACTAAAAGGGAGGTATTGATGGTGAGACTTCCAGACATTTTTTCAAATGAACGCAAAATAGGACCCCTGGAACCCATATCCGGGGTTAGTTTCAATTTTTATATGTTTATATATATATATATATATATATATATATATATATATATATATATATATATATATATATATATATATATATATATATATATATATATATATATATATATATATATATATATATATATATATATATATATATATATATATATATATATATATATATATATATATATGTGTGTGTGTCTCCGCAGGATAACTCAAAAGTTATTAACAGATTTTGATGAAAATCGTCAAAAATGTTTCTTTTATTAGTAGCTTCAACGGGTTCGTTATCCAGGAAATCGGAGATGGTTTTCAGGAAAAAATTTGAGCTTTCTTTAAAAAAAACATTAATCTCCGAAAATTACAAATATATTTTGATGAAATTTGGTGAGTATATTGCCTTGTGGAAGGCCTTACTATACACCAAAATTAAACTTTCTAGGCTTATATAAAATTCAGTTACTCAAATTTGAAACATTTAATGAAAATTCGCTACCATAACGCACTTGCTGCATGTCGAACTTTTAGTGAATTTTCGTAGAAAAAATTCACTAATGGGGAGATCCCGACTTTTGAATTTTGAAAAAATTTTTGCAAATGAGCGCGATCTAGGAGCCCTAGAACCCATATCCGGGGTCAGTTTCAATTTTTATATGTTTATATATATATATATATATATATATATATATATATATATATATATATATATATATATATATATATTTATATATTTATATATATATATATATATATATATATATATATATATATATGTATATATATATATATATATATATATATATATATATATATATATATATATATATATATATATGTATCACACCGATAACTCAAAAAATAATAAGCCGCTTTTGATAAAATTTGGCATGTACCTTTCTTTTGTAAATGGCTTGGATAAGTTCGTTAGTCAGGAAAATCGGATGAAGTTTTCCGGGAAAATTTTGAGTTTTCATTCGAAAAAAATTCTTATCTCAAAAATTAATAAGCCGATTTTAATAAAATTTGGCACGTACCTTTCTTTTGTGTAAATGGCTTAGATAAGTTCGTTAGTCAGGAAAATCGGATGAGGTTTTCCGGGAAAATTTTGAGTTTTCATTCGAAAAAAATTCTTATCTCAAAAAGTAATAAGCTGATTTTAATAAAATTTGGCATGTACCTTCCTTTTGTAAATGGCTTTGACAAGTTTGTTAGTCAGAAAAATCTGACGAGATTTTCCGGGAAAATTTTGAGTTTTCATTCGAAAAAAATTTTTATCTCAAAGAATAATGGGCAGATTTTGATATAATTTGGCATGTACCTTCCTTTTGTAAATAGCTTTGACAAGTTCGTTATTCAGGACAATTGGATGAGGTTTTCCGGGAAAATTTTGAGTTTTCATTCGAAAAAAATTCTTATCTCAAAAAGTAATAAGCCGATTTTAATAAAATTTGGCATGTACCTTCCTTTTGTAAATGGCTTTGACAAGTTTGTTAGTAAGGAAAATCGGACGAGGTTTTCTGGAAAAATTTTGAGTTTTCATTCGAAAAAAATTTTTTCTCAAAGAATAATAGGCCGATTTTGATATAATTTGGCATGTACCTTCCTTTTGTAAATGACTTTAATAAGTTCGTTAGTGAGAAAAATCGGACGAGTTTTTCTGGAAAAATTTTGAGTTTTCATTTGAAAAAAATTTTTATCTTAAAAAATAAAAAATCTATGATAACCAAATTTGGTAGGTAGGTTTACGATATAAAAAGTAAACTATACACCAAAATTTAGATATCTATGTTATAAGAAAAAAAAGTTATAATAAAATATTTTGTGCCAGATCATTTCTATGAAAATTCACTACCATAACGCACTTGCTGCGTCCAGGCTTTTTAATTATGAACAGCGACTGTGACATACCGGTTTTATAATTTTAGCCACGATAGTCGCTTAATTCATGTTTATTCGTCAAGCACTAATTAATGGATAATAGATCCCCGCAAATATGACGAATGAATACATTGTGTAGTTTCCATAGAGCGCGCAACTTGGAGCTTTGCTCTAAAGCGTCTTGATCATAATTTAAGAGCTTTAGGCGAATATCTGAGCTGTCCGCCTCAATAGCTCTAGTCCAAGAGATCGCTAGTCCAACTCTGATTACCGAGCTTTGTACATTTAGAGACAATGTGAGTTTCTGACGTTCCTCTATGTTTTATCATCTTTGCTAAAGACATTAGGAAAGCATTGTCTAGCGACCGCCCGTCTCTCCTGATCTAAGCTTCCTACATTATTTGCTGATACAGATACATAGACGTAGACGTTCATATTTTTCAAAAGGTTTTCTTTTAGTGGTCTTAACTACTCACTTGCAAAGGACTAAAAACTCGGGATGCAGCAAGTGCGTTATGGTAGTGAATTTTTATTAAATGCTTCAAATTTAAATAACTCAATTTTCTATAAACTTAGAGAGTTTAATTTCAATACGTAGTAAGGTTTTTCCGAAGGCAAGATATCCACAAAATTTCAGTAAAATAACTTTGTAATTTTCGGAGAAAAAAATTTTTTTCGAAAGAAAATTTAAAATTTGAATAACTCAATTTTCTCTAAACTTAGAAAGTTGAATTTTGGTACGTAGTAAGGTTGAGGCAACATATATAGTAAATTTCATTGAAACAGCTTTGTTACTTTCGGAGAAAACAAATTTTTTCGAAAGAAAACTCAAAATTTATCCGGAAAACCCCGTCTCATTTTTCTGGATAACGAACTCATCCAAGCCATTAATAAAAGACAGGCACTTGCCAAGTTTCATCGAAATCGGTTAATTATTTTTTGAGTTATCATATATATATATATATATATATATATATATATATATATATATATATATATATATATATATATATATATATATATATATATATAAACATATAAAAATTAAACCTATTTACAAATGAACTTTAATAAGATATTATGCTGTGACAATACCTCTCTCAAGCACCCTAAAATATAATCAAAATGTGCACAGTTATATATGTTTTATTTCTTTTTCCCTTGTCTTAATACACTACATATATAATGACAATCGATTTAATTTACTTATTTGATTTCATAAATAGTCGGTTAGTAGTGATTTGGAATGAAGTAGACACCACATCTTCAAACATATTAAGAGAATATGAGTAAATCAACAGCAACTGGGAATGAATTCGGTCAGTCGCCCAGCCACGTGGTTAAAAAAAACTGTTTGTATGAGTGGTTACAACTCTACATCTAAATAAAAGGACTGTAACAGCGGCAGAAGCAGAAGTCAATGGAAGGTGTGTGTATTCGGAAAGAAACTATTGACTATTAATAACAACAATTGACTTAAAACGCTGCGAGTTGTAAGGTAAAAATAATTATACTACAGAGGTGATAAATGATAATAAATTACAATAGGGTTATATATAATCGTAAATGCTTCCAATTAAGTGAATTCAGTATTATTGCCATTTCTCGGAAACTTACAAATGAATTTCATGAGTCAATAAGAGAAGCATTGACTAACCAACAGCAACCGCATACTTATGATTTAAACATAAATGTTTCAAATTTGAATAGCTCAATTTTCTGTAACCCTAGAAAGCTGAATTCTGGCACATAGTTGGCACTTGCCGAGTTTCATCTAAATCGGTTAATTATTTTTTGAGTTATCAGACGGATACATATATATATATATATATATATATATATATATATATATATATATATATATATATATATATATAAATATATATATATATATATATATATATATATATATATATATATATATATATATATATATATATATATATATAATATATATATATATATATAAACATATAAAAATTCAAACTGACCCCGGATATGGGTTCGAGGGGTCCTGATTCGCGCTCATTTGAAAGAATTTTTGCAAAGTCTCACCATCGATATCTCTCTATTAGTGAATTTTTTTAATAAAAATTCACTAAAAACATAGGTAAAATACACATTATAAACATGTACCGGGTGATTCTTTATAATGTCGCCCCCCCTTTAACTTTGTTATTTTAAGTGTGCCAAAAAAATTGAAAGTATGGTTATGTAGGTGCTAAAAAATTCTTTTTTTCTACGTATAAAAAATTGGAAAAATAATTACTATACAGGGAAAAACAAAAAGTTGATGTTTTTTTTCAATGGATCGCCCTATATATGAATTTATTTTTAGATTCCTCGTAAAATTCTTAGCATAATTTATATAACATACCGTATACTTAAAATGAATAGTTTTTGAAATAATCGCATTTGAAACGTTATCATCACAAATTTTATTAAACCAAAACAACTGGTACAAGAAATCTAACAATAGATAATATAACAAAAACAGTTTCTAATTAAATATAAAGATGCTCTACCGGGCCTCCATTTTCTTCAACACATTGTATAAGGGTTCTTCGCATTTTCTCTAATGAATCTCTTACGAATGCTGGGTTATTTTTATTTAAATTAATAATTTCATTCCGTATCAAATCTTTAAGATGAACGAGGTTTTCAATTTGGTAGTCGTATACACGGTTTTTTATATAACGCCAAAGAAACGCATCCATGGATGTCAAATCGGGGCTGTTTGCAGGCCATTTAATTGGCGCATTTCTTCCGATCCATTCAGGAAACCTTTCATCTAGGTAATTAAGCACATCACGAATGTTGTGAGGGGGTGCTCCATCCTGTTGAAAAATTATATTTTGTAATATATTTAAAGGCAAATCGTCTAAATATTCTTCGAACTCGTTTTCCAAGAAATCTAAATAGCGGCCTTCATTTAAAACAGTATCAAAAAATACGGACCGATAACTCAATCTCCCAGGATACCACACCACACATTCACGGATTGTCGCCCTTTGAACTTAAATTCCCTATAAGAATGTGGATTATCTCTTGCCCATTGTCTGGTTTTTTTTCAGTTAAACAGGCCACTAGTAGAAAAGGTAGACTCGTCAGTCCATAGAACTGTTTTGAAAAAATTGTTATTTATGTTTATTCTGTCTAGACTCAGTTGACAAAATGCAACCCGATCATCTTTTTGCATTTGGGTAAGCTTTGTAGTGGGTTTAATCGTATATGGCTTTAGATTCCATTTTCTTAACGTTCTTTGGACTTTACTGTATGAAGTTCGCTAAATATTTTCTTGTGTTGCTCGTAATGTCTTTGAAATGTTTCTTATGGAATTGTTTGGATTCTCTTCTATAGCAAGTAAAATATTCAATTCTGCATATTCATCTACGTTCACAGCAGTTCTTTTTCTCCTTTGTAAATTTGACGTTTCTTGAAACTCTTTATATATATATATATATATATATATATATATATATATATATATATATATATATATATATATATATATATATATATATATATATGTGTGTGTGTGAACGTTTTTCGAGTTGGGACATGCATACCGGGATTATCTTTTATCATATTTCCAATGGCAGCGCGACAATTTAAATTATTTTTATACATATAATAACTTTAAATAACTCTTCTTTCTCTGTCTAGGTACGGCATTTTTACTTACTAAACAATACAACTACAACAATATTGACAGAATGTCACTGTCAGTTATTTGTTTTCAATTAAAAGCGTGGTATCCTAGGATTTCTTGATTTGTAACAGTTGTTTAATAAAATATTTGATGATAACGTCTCAAATGCGAATATATCAAAAACTATTCATTCTAAGTATACGGTATGTTATATAAATTATGCTTAGAATTTTACCAGGAATCGAAAAATAAATTCATATATAGGGTGATCCATTGAAAAAAAAATGAACTTTTTGGTTTTCTCTGTATACTGATCATTTTTCAAAATTTTTTTATGCGTATAAAAAAAGTATTTTTTATCACCTACATAACCATACTTTCAATTTTTTTGGGACCTTTAAAATAACAAAGTTAAAGGGGGGCGACATTATAAAGAATCACCCGGTACAGACTTGGATATTTGCAAGAATCTAGGACCAAGTTTCAGCTATTATTATTATTATTATTATGACTATCCTTAATTGTCTAAATTTCACAGTGTGTCTAATAAAATAGGTCTCGTAGATAGATAGACAGATAGATATAGATATATTTCATGCTATCAAAAATCACATAGCGTGTCAAATAAAACTTAATATAGACAGACAAAATGCAAACAACAAAAAATCAGGACGCAGCAAGTGCGTTGTGGTAACGAATTTTCATTAAATGCTTCAAAACTCAAAAGTGACAAATTTATTCAGACGTTGTAAACAAAAATTAGATTTTGTTCAAAACGTATGAAATCTCTGCACTTGTGTTTCTCCAAATGTCAAAATAAAACAAACAAAAAATACACCAATCGAGCTGAAATCTATCTCGCAACCGTTTGCGTAGAAGACCAGCATACTACCACTGAGCTACCTAAGAATACGTTAACTAACATTTTGTATACCGGTATATTATATTAAAAGTATATGTAACAATTAATTGCAGAATTAGTAGAATTGCCTTGAAACACATTCAATGACTGTTTCGGCCTTATATGACGTCCTATGTATAAGTTTAAAAATAAATTTTATAATTTCTTATAGAGACTTGACTTGATTTTGCATACATTTCTACTATGTTATGTTACACTTTCAGTCTAAAATCACAGCGTAATATATTATGCTGTGTTAAAACTGTATATGAAGCCGTTCATCAAGCTAGAGATATAGTGTATTTTAAAAATTAGTTGAATCCCCCTAGTAAACTAACAATCACTTGCCAAATTTTTATTTTCATGTCGTCTGTCGTTTGCGGCATTTGTAGCCGAGATTTCACGATTGTTGGTTCGGGTAGTATATTTTATGCCTATTATGTATTTAGTTTGGTTTCCGTTTAGGTATGGTTTATGCCTATTGTATGAATCAATCTAGGCGTGGCAGTTAACTACCCTGTCTGTCAGGTATTGGGCTTTAACAACTAAGTCGTTTCAATGCACGTCTTTCAAATTTTATTTTTAAGTTGGAAAAAACTCTAAATATTGTGTACCAAATTACGTAGAATTCACAACATAGGTTTACTTACGCCATTTATAGCCACATGTAAAATCTCATTCCAGTTACCCTGAGATTTACAAAAATATGGAGTTTTGAAAAATATTGTTGTATATTTGGGGGAGGGGGGGTTGTATTACCGTTATAGCTGATATACAAACTCGTCTGCGGTCTAAATACAATAAAGAAACGTGCCAAGTTTGGTTCAAGTCAGTTGAGAATTTTTTGAGTTATTCCTTGGATGCCTACATATCCATATATATATATATATATATATATATATATATATATATATATATATATATATATATATATATATATATATATATATATATATGTATATATATATATATATATATATATATATATATATATATATATATATAGTGTACCCCAAACTAGATGGGAATGTATTACTATCTCCGTTCTTATTAGAGATAGCGAAACTGTTATCTAAGCAATTTTTTTTAGAATTTCATGCTCGTTCGAAATATGAGTTATTTTCGAGTTATTTTGAAAAAAAACAAAATTTGTCGATTTCCTTTTTCTTCAATATCTAAGTAGGCGTTGATCTGACATGTCTAAAACTTGCACATTATCAGAACGCTTTTTACAGAGTAATCTTTTTGTGCTATTCTCAACTTTGGATTGTCATTTGTTTTTGGGCTACATGTATCAAGGTTTGTTTTTATTATGGCAGCCATATTGGATTTTTTGCTCATGTGATAGGCTGTGAAAAGAGATTTCCAATAATGTACAACATGCTTGAGAAATCTTGTAATTGCACTGACAATTTTGAGAAAACCGTTTTGAGGATAGTAGGCTATGAAATCCAATACCAGAAAACAAATTACAAAAAAAGTGTTCAAAAAGCAGTAGGCCATGGAGTCTAACAATAGACTCCTACTTTTAATATAATTTTTCAGAATGATTCACGATAAAAAATAGGATCTTTGAGCACACCAATGAATCGGCCCATTATTACAAATGATTTTTAAACGTAAGTCAACTGCAAAACAACGGAATAAAGGTTGCTATGGATATAACACTATCGCGACAATTAAGAATACACGTTGCTTAAAATTTTGTACTAAATAGTTTGTTTCCTGTTTATTTTAAGTATCATTCAACAATATGTTCAGTAATGAAAAATATTTTGACATGTTCGAATGTTATATTCGTTCTAACCGAAATACTGAGGCAGCTGCAAATTAATATCAAAAGAACTACCCAGAAAGGCGACAACCAAACACCAAAATATTTCGCAAGATAGTGACTGTAGAAAATATATTAAAGGTAAAGAGCGTGCATCAGGTACGGTCCAACGTCAGCGTCGACGCACACAGGATCAAGGACGACAAGTACTGCGGCGCCGCTAGAACCGCCAACTGCCCGTAGTAGGAGTAGCAGGCAAGTCGAGGCAGCACTGAGTAACGGTATGCAAATGCAGGGTAGCTAAAGAACTTTCAATACTAACGTCACGCAACCGCGATGTCTTTATATGTTATTATTCGTATTAACTCTTTATATTAGAGAATGCAATATTTATTTCTAGTGTACATTTTAATTGATAATAGTCTTAAGTTTAGCTTACTTCTTTTAACGCCCCAATAACAAAGTATGGTAATCTTTATATGGTGTCGAAATTATTTACAGTGACCAATCTATTGAACGACGGTAGCTTCCACCGAAATAAACTACCAATGCCTATAAATGAAAAAAGAAATAATGCCGTCATACAGGTTTCAAACGAAAACCCTCCGCAATCTGTTCGGTTTTATGGTGAACAAATCGACGTTCCAAAAAGCACGGCACACCGTGTATTAAAACAGAGTCATTACCATCCATACAAACCTACAATCTTACAAGGCTTAAATGTTGACAATTACCCTAAGCGACTTCAATTCTGCAGATGGTATGAAGGACAATGTCAGCAAGATGAAAATTTTCATTTGAAAATAATATGGACTGATGAATCCAGATTTAGAAATTGTGGTGGTATAATCGCCATAATAGGCATTATTACATGTAAACAGATAAAAACTGTAATCTGCTTTTTATTGAGTTATGTTAGTAAATTTAGTTATTTACTAGGTTTACCTATTTAATTAAATTATAATAATTTTTTAGGATAATGTAATGTAAAATATCATTTGTAATAATGGGCCTATTCATTGGTGTGCTCAAAGTTCCTATTTTTTTATCGTGAATCTATATGGAAAATTACGTTACAAGTAGAAGTCTATTGTTAGACTTCATGGCCTACTGCTTTTTGAACACTTTTTTTTGTCATTTGTTTACTGGTATTGGATTTCATAGCCTACTATCCTCAAAACGGTTTTTCTCAAAATTGTCAGTGCAATTACAAGATTTGTCAAGCATGTTGTACATAATTGGAAAGCTCTTTTCCCAGGCTATCATATGAGCAAAAAAATCCAATATGACTGCCACAATAACAAGAAACGTTAATACCTGTAGCTCAAAAACAAATGACAATCAAAAGTTGAGAATAGCACAAAAAGATAACCCTGTAAAAAGTGTCTTGATAATGTGCAAGTTTTAGACATGTCAGGCGTACTTGGATATTAAAGAAAAAATAAATCGACAAATTTTGTTTTTTTCAAAATAACTCGAAAACGAAAAGATGCAGGGCAAAATACAATATTTGGAACGAACATGAAGTTCTTCAAAACATTGCTAATTTAACCGTCTCCCTATTTCTAATAATAACGGAGATAGAAATACATTCCCATCCCAGTGAAACACACTGTATATAAACGTATAAAAATTTAAACGGACCTTGGTTTTAGATTCTAGGTACCCAAATTCGTGCTCACCTGAAGAAATTTGTTCAAAACATTTTCATCGTGACCTCTCTATTAGATAATTTTTCTTAATGAAACTTCGCTTACATAAACATTAGTACCAAACTTCGTAATTTTTGGAGATACAGAAATTTTCAGAAAGAAAAACGAAAACTAGTCCGCTTCGCCCCGTCCAATTTCATCACAATCGGCTACGTATATTTTTAGCTATTAAGTGGGAACTTTTTACAACAAAAAATCCCGTTATTATAAACGGTTTCTTCGTTGCGAAATCATTGTATAGCTAGAATGTTGTAATCTAGCATTAAAAAAAATCCCCAGAAAGTTCTTTATGCGACGCCTATGGATATGTTACGCTTATACGTTTTGAAGGAGACGTTATATAAGTTTCCATCTCCTAGCTAATCTTTCTGCAGTATCCGCTTGATTTCCTGGCTCGTGTCAGATTATGTTCGTCCTCACTTGGTTTGTTTCATTGCTGATGATTACCAGTATGTAATAAAACCTCATGAGGGGTGTTTTTGTTTGACAACATAATCAGGAACACTTTACCGAGCTGGGATGTCAACTTTTATACCGGCACGAAACAGGTGTAAAATATGTGCTTGAAAATAAAGCACAACGCAGTCAATTTAATTCGCTTGGAATTTTCACCCCACTTAATTTTAGTGAATTTTCGTAGAAAAAATTCACCAATGGGGAGATCCCGACTTTTGAATTTTGAAAAAAATTTTGCAAATGAGCGCGAACTAGGACCCCTAGAACTCATATCCGGGGTCAGTTTCAATTTTTATATGTTTATATATATATATATATATATATATATATATATATATATATATATATATATATATATATATATATATATATATATATATATGTATCACACCGATAACTCAAAAAATAATGGGCCGATTTTGATAAAATTTGGGACGTAGGTTTCTTTTGTAAATAGCTTGGATAAGTTCGTTAGTCAGGAAAATCTAAGGAGGTTTTCCGGGAAGTTTTCATTTGAGAAAAGTTCTTATCTCAAAAAGTAATAAGCCGATTTTAATAAAATTTGGCATGTACCTTTCTTTTGTAAATGGCTTGGATAAGTTCATTAGTCAGGAAAATCGGCCGAGGTTTTCCGGGAAAATTTTGAGTTTTCATTCGAAAAAAATTCTTATCTCAAAAAGTAATAAGCCGATTTTAATAAAATTTGGAACGAACATGAAGTTCTTCAAAACATTGCTAATTTAACCGTCTCCCTATTTCTAATAATAACGGAGATAGAAATACATTCCCATCCCAGTGAAACACACTGTATATAAACGTATAAAAATTTAAACGGACCTTGGTTTTAGATTCTAGGTACCCAAATTCGTGCTCACCTGAAGAAATTTGTTCAAAACATTTTCATCGTGACCTCTCTATTAGATAATTTTTCTTAATGAAACTTCGCTTACATAAACATTAGTACCAAACTTCGTAATTTTTGGAGATACAGAAATTTTCAGAAAGAAAAACGAAAACTAGTCCGCTTCGCCCCGTCCAATTTCATCACAATCGGCTACGTATATTTTTAGCTATTAAGTGGGAACTTTTTACAACAAAAAATCCCGTTATTATAAACGGTTTCTTCGTTGCGAAATCATTGTATAGCTAGAATGTTGTAATCTAGCATTAAAAAAAATCCCCAGAAAGTTCTTTATGCGACGCCTATGGATATGTTACGCTTATACGTTTTGAAGGAGACGTTATATAAGTTTCCATCTCCTAGCTAATCTTTCTGCAGTATCCGCTTGATTTCCTGGCTCGTGTCAGATTATGTTCGTCCTCACTTGGTTTGTTTCATTGCTGATGATTACCAGTATGTAATAAAACCTCATGAGGGGTGTTTTTGTTTGACAACATAATCAGGAACACTTTACCGAGCTGGGATGTCAACTTTTATACCGGCACGAAACAGGTGTAAAATATGTGCTTGAAAATAAAGCACAACGCAGTCAATTTAATTCGCTTGGAATTTTCACCCCACTTAATTTTAGTGAATTTTCGTAGAAAAAATTCACCAATGGGGAGATCCCGACTTTTGAATTTTGAAAAAAATTTTGCAAATGACCGCGAACTAGGACCCCTAGAACTCATATCCGGGGTCAGTTTCAATTTTTATATGTTTATATATATATATATATATATATATATATATATATATATATATATATATATATATATATATATATATATATATATATATATATATATATATATATATATATATATATATATATATATATATATGTATCACACCGATAACTCAAAAAATAATGGGCCGATTTTGATAAAATTTGGGACGTAGGTTTCTTTTGTAAATAGCTTGGATAAGTTCGTTAGTCAGGAAAATCTAACGAGGTTTTCCGGGAAATTTTTGAGTTTTCATTTGAGAAAAGTTCTTATCTCAAAAAGTAATAAGCCGATTTTAATAAAATTTGGCATGTACCTTTCTTTTGTAAATGGCTTGGATAAGTTCATTAGTCAGGAAAATCGGCCGAGGTTTTCCGGGAAAATTTTGAGTTTTCATTCGAAAAAAATTCTTATCTCAAAAAGTAATAAGCCGATTTTAATAAAATTTGGCATGTACCTTCCTTTTGTAAATGGCTTTGATAAGTTTGTTAATCAGGAAAATAGGACGAGGTTTTCCGGGAAAATTTTGAGTTTTCATTCAAAAAAAATTTTTATCTCAAAGAATAATGGGCCGATTTAATGGGCCGATTTTGATAAAATTTGCCACGTACCTTCCTTTTGTAAATGGCTTTGATAAGTTCGTTAATCAGAAAAATAGAACGAGGTTTTCCGGGAAAATTTTCAGTTTTCATTTGAAAAAAATTTTTATCTTAAAAAATAAAAAATCTATGATAACCAAATTTGGTAGGTAGGTTTACGATATAAAAAGTAAACTATACACCAAAATTTAGATTTCTATGTTACAAGAAAAAAAAGTTATAATAAAATATTTTGTGCCAGATCATTTCTATGAAAAGTCACTACCATAACGCACTTGCTGCGTCCCGAGATTTTTTTATATATGATTTCTTCATCAAGTTGGAATGATTCACATTGCAGGTAATAATAATGAGCGTGCACTGGCAGTAACATTATGACCAATAAATTTATGCCATTTTAGTGAATTTTCGTAGAAAAAATTCACTAATGAGGAGATCCCGACTTTTGAATTTTGAAAAAATTTTTGCCCTTGAGCGCGAACTAGGACCCCTAGAACCCATACCCAGGGTCAGTTTCAATTTTTATATGTTTATATATATATATATATATATATATATATATATATATATATATATATATATATATATATATATATATATATATATATATGTATCACACCGATAACTCAAAAAATAATGGGCCGATTTTGATAAAATTTGGGACGTAGGTTTCTTTTGTAAATAGCTTGGATAAGTTCGTTAGTCAGGAAAATCTAACGATGTTTTCCGGGAAATTTCTGAGTTTTCATTTGAGAAAAGTTCTTATCTCAAAAAGTAATAAGCCGATTTTAATAAAATTTGGCATATACGTTCCTTTTGTAAATGGCTTTGACAAGTTTGTTAGTCAGGAAAATGGGACGAGGTTTTCCGGAAAAATGTTGAGTTTTCATTCGAAAAAAAAATTTTTCTCAAATAATAATGGGCAGATTTTGATAAAATTTGGCATGTACCTTCCTTTTGTAAATGGCTTTAATAAGTTTGTTAATCAAAAAAATTGGACGAGGTTTTCCGGAACAATTTTGAGTTTTAATTTGAAAAAAATTTTATCTTAAAAAATAAAAAAGCTATGATAACCAAATTTGGTAAGTAGGTTTACGATATAAAAAGTAAACTATCCACTAAAATTTATATTTCTATGTTACAAGAAAAAAAAGTTATAATAAAATATTTTGAGCCAGATCATTTCTATAAAAATTCACTACCATAACGCACTTGCTGCGTCCAGGCTTTTATTAAAATGTAATAATTATTTCATACAAAAATTATAGTGCTGCAAATTGAATCATAACTTCCACATATCTGTGATAATTTATTCTCGTTAGAAAGACATTCTCATAGAATGAATTTAGGGCCCATGACTTGACCGCAAATAAAATATTTGTATTCCTGTATCCGTAAGCTTTTGAAACGTTATGTTACTCGAGTTTTATTGAACAAATCTCAATTTTCACCAAATCACCCCTTTTTTTAGCGATTGCCCCCTGAAGTGATCTTACCCAAAAAGAATTCAAAGCGTTCATTTGCCGGGTGCTAACTGGGTACCAAATTTAAAGATGATATCTCAGTTCGTTCGAAAGTTATTGCGCCTATTAACAGACAGACGTACATGCCGACATACCGACAGACCGGCCGACCGACAGACCGACAGACAACAACATTTCGTTCCAGAATCAAGTTTTCTATGTGTTTTGAGACCTTTTAAACCGTTTTAGCAAAAGAAAATTCGAAATTTCCGATATTTTACCCCACAAATTCGGCCCCTAACTTAATTTCAGCACAGAATACCAGATGCTTGATGGAATTAAAAGTCGTCGAATAAACAAACGCTAAAACATTACATTATTCGAGCTTTAACGAAAAACTGACCATTTTTACCAAATCACCACCCTCTGCTCCTCAAAATAGAGAGGGGGGATGTAAATGTCATAAATGTGTTTTGGTGTGTCCCTATTTATAACGTTAAGAGTGCTATTTTATACAAAAGTTAGTGACAAGATCAATTACTAAAATTTAAGAGGAATTATGTGGGTGTTCAGGGCAGAACATGCGCTCTAATGCAATTCTCAAAAATATCTGGGAATGCTTGCGCGTGCGTGGGAACGTATGTATTCTTGTCAAATTGAAGTATTGAAGTTTCGCTGTGACCCTATAGCCGTGCCGGTTGATGTCCGCTTTTTTGCCACAAGTGACTGCGCAAGGATGTCTGTGCCTATTTCTTTTTTAGTGAATTTTCATTAAGAAATTCACTAATAGAGAGGCATCGATGGTGAGACTTTGCAGTCATTTTTTCAAATTAGCGCGAACTAGGACCCCTAGAACCCATATCCCGAGTTAGTTTCAATTTTTATATGTTTATATATATATATATATATATATATATATATATATATATATATATATATATATATATATATATATATATATGTATCCATCCGATAACTCAGAAAAACAATTAACCAATTTCGATGAAACTCGGCAAATGCCTCTCTTTTATTTAAGGCTTAGACGAGTTCGTTAGCCAGGAAAATCAGACTTGGTTTTCCGGGAATTTTTTTTCTTTTTTTTTCGAAAAAACATTTTTTCTCCGAAAATTACAAAGCTGTTTTAATCAAATTTAATAGATTTATTGCATTAAGAGAGGCCTTACTACATACCAAAATTCAACTTTCTAAGTTTATAGAAAATTGAGTTATTCAAATTTTGAATCTTCTTTCGAGAAAAAAAAATTTCTTAGAAAATTACAAAGCTATTTTAATGAAATTTGGCAAATATCTTGCATTGGGAAAGAACTTACTAAGTACCAAAACTAAACTTTCTAAGTTTGTAGAAAATCGAGTTATTCAAATTTGAAGCATTAAATAAAAATTCACTAACCATAACGAAAAAAAAGAGGAGGTTCTTAATTCGACTGTATGTTTTTTTATGTGTGTTACCTCAGAACTTTTTTCTAGGTGAACCGATTTTGATGATTCTTTTTTTATTTGAAAGCTGGTGCTTCTCATGTGGTCCCATATAAATGTGATCAGGATCTGCCAGTAGTTTTTGAGTTATCCTTAATAATGCGTATTTAATTGACTTCGACTACATTAATGATGTTCTTGTGTGTTACCTCAGAACTTTTTCTAGGTGAACCGATTTTGATGGTTCTTTTTTTATTTGAAAGCTGGTGCTTCTCGTGTGGTCTCATATAAATGTGATCAGGATGCAACAAGTAGTTTTTGAGTTATCCTTAATAATGCGTATATAATCGACTTCGACTACATTGATGATGATTGTGGATCACACCGTTGCGCTTCCGTCTAATTAAATCAGATATAAAGCTTCAGATTCGCTAAAAATAGAGAAATAAACAAAAATTTTAACAAAATGGAAAACCGACTTCACAAAAAATATTCTAAAACAAAAAATGCACTAAAAAGTAAAAAATAATTGCGTATTCTTCTGTCTACAACTTACAATCAACTTATTTTTTCCACTCAATGTACGATCAATGCATTTACCACACAAGAATGTAGGTACCCACTGAAACTTAACCTCTAACTCCACACATGCCTATGACTAACAGACAATTATCAAAATATTTATTTAGAGTTCAACTAAGCAGAAAGTTTTAAATATATGTGTAGACTGCTTAAAAGGCATCAAATTATTAGGATCATATAATGTAAAATTATTGTTATTTTTGGAGTCGGTGTCAGCCAAGGATATACGACAATATACATAACATTAATAATACGAGAATACCTTATGAAATCTATTTTACAAATGAAATTTTATACAATATACTGTGACAATATCCTGGGACCTTGAAACGACAATATACCAATACCTAATTAAACCTTTTTACAAATGAATTTGAATGAATTACTTTTTAGTGCATTTTTTGTTTCAGAATATTTTTTTGTGAAGTCGGTTTTCCATTTTGTTAAAATTTTTGTTTATTATGTATGTCGTGCCGAGCTTATAATATAGCACTAAGGTGTTACTTTTTGATCTCACTTACAAATTTTTAACTTCTGTGGCACTAAACTTTATTTATTTATTTGTTTGATTATTGTTGTTGTTGTTGCTGTCATGCAGCTAAATAAAAATTATTATTATTATACCTTATAATTTGGGTGGCGTCAGGCAGTAAAAATCGAGACTCGGTTAACTTCATTTATTAATAAATAATAATTTTAAGTTATTATGATGGAAGCAATTATAAATAAAAATTTTGAATTAAAATATACGTTACAGATTAGGAATGTACTTAAATATGGTGTGTATGCCGGCGCTCTTTGTATTAACTGGGTATGAGAGGGTCTGAGACTATTCAGTTAACAAAACCTCTGGATATATTCTTGGATTGAGGTTATTGTAAAGACCACTCAGGGCTGGCAAAACCGCTGGATTGACATAAGAGAATGCTGCTCCCAACAGTGGTTCGGCACGGCACGGTGTTGAATGGGGCTCCAACAACGATGGTGTTAAACGGGGCTATCAAAACGATGGAGCTGAACGGAGTCCTCAAAACGGTGCTGTTGATGGGGCTTTCATAATGGTGCAGCTGAACGGGGCCCAAAAAACGATGGTGTTGATGGGGCTCCCATAACGGTGTTGAACAGGCCCCTCAAAACGGCATAGCTAAAAGTAGTTTACTCCATCCAAGTACATTATCACATTTGAGATTATCCATGTGTGATATGCTTGTAGGGTATCCAAGTTAAGAACAATGTTAATCTGTGTTAGTTCTTTCAACTATTCATAATGAGACTGTACGAGAATACCGCCACCAGCTATCACAAAATAAGAAAATTAACATCAAACAGCCCAATCACGTTTGAAATAAGCAGTTATCATCTGTTACAAAGCAAAGAGAGCATTTAATATAGCAAAGTATTTAATTTAACTCATCTGATATAACCGTGGTGCCTTTTCCTCTTAGTTAGTTATAGTTGTTCTTAACATTTTTACTGCTGCTAAGATTTTGTTGAAAAGAGAGTGAGCTGAAGGCTATACGAGCTTATAAAGAATTCTGTTATCTGACCAACGAAAATGAAATAGAGATATTGAAACCGGCTACCAACTGTCGTTTTCAAGATGTTTACGAAAAATACCAGATAATATGTGTGTTTGCATGGAGAAAAATTTAAGACGTTATATTATAAATTTCATTGGGGAGAAAAGTAGTAAATTTCATTGGCTAAGAAGACAATACATTTCATTGACTAAGAAAATAATGTAATCATGTGCCAATGACCCTTATAATGGGAATGTTGTAAAACGTGTAGGACGTTACATATTCCCATATCCCTTCACCAATTTTTTTCAAAAAATAGTTTAGCCTTTTTGAGCCATCCCCTTGTAACACTTTAAAATGCTCATACTGTACAGGGTACGGAGATGCTATGGTTATAGAAAGTGTTCAATGCAAAAAATGAACGCAGGCTTTTTCGCTGCAGCAGCCTTTGTGTTACTAAAATCATATGAATATATTTTATTCTTATGTTTAATCTGGATAGGATGGATCTTTTGACCGTATTTTGCAAGACATCTTAATGTGTGAAGCAGAACACACCTTTTTAGCAGCATTCGCTAACATCTAATCCATTTTATATTCAGCTTTATATTGTTCTAGTAACAGGCTGTGTATAATATTGACCTACTTTCCTCCAAACCGTTTCTTTCATATTTATATTCGCCATATTAAACATTCCGACTTGTTTATTTTTGTGCGTACAGAATAAGGTAAAGGAAATTCCATATAAATCTTGGGTTTTTATGTAGCGCTGAAAGAAACCTAGGGAGCTAAAATCGGTTTATAGTACTCCAGTGTGCTGTGGCGGTCGTAAAATGCTGATTGGTGACGGCGCAGTAGGCTGTGAGATGACAAATGCCGGTTCACAGCCGGCTATGATCTCCCTTAGCCGTGAGGATAGCGCCTCTCAGTTCGCGACCTCGTATTTATACCATAAAGATGATATCAACTGGTAGCTGAAATTGTACAAGAATCTTATCTAGCACATATAAACTAACGTATCGGCATTGTTTTACATTTTACATGTCTCTGCGAGAAAGAGTTCATCTTTTATGGTATGTTTTATGGACGGCCGTATAACGAATATGAAGATTATTCCCGCAGCAGTTTCCGATCTCCGGGAAATTTTATTGAATACAATGTATCTCTGGATTATTTACCCTGGCATTGGATACAAGGTGTTGGTGTCGAATTTTCTTGTACATACTATGTTTTTTAGACAAACAAGTTTATTTACCTGTAAATATAAGTAACAGCCAAAAGAAGCCAAAACGAATTTCATCAGTATAAATATAATGTCGCTTGTTAAGCGAAATTATAGATCTCTTACTCAGTGGTCGCCAACCTGTCGATTGTGAGCTACCGGTAGATCGCAAAGGCAATTTTGATGGCTCACATATTTTAAATTTTACATTTTTTTTTAATTCAACAACATACCACGAGGGCTCACATCCTAAATACTATCGTACCGTGGGTGTCGACAAGGAGGAAACAGGTATATGTCTCTTCTGAATGGAGTCTAGGATAGCGAGTGTAGAAGCGGCAGCGGCACCCCAGATATGGGAGCAGTATTCGCGGTTTGGCCTTATTTATGAAGTATATAAGGTATAGAGATTAGCCGGTAAAAAGTATTTGGGAGCCCGGAAGAGGAAACCTAATTTCTTAGCAGCCGCTTCTGCAATTGATGTAGCATGTTGGTGCCAATTGATATTTCGATCCACAGAAATGCCACCAAGTGAAAAGGACTCATTACTTTGAATAACTTGGTTGTTCATTGTGATGGGTCTAGGGCTGGTGTATCTCTCATGAGATAGAAAGCAAGACTGAGATTTGGTGGAGTTAAATTGTACAAGATTTCTACTTCCCCAATCTAATATTTTTTTGGAGATTCACAAAGACAGAACCTTCCATTAGTCTGCGATCCTCATCTAATTGGGTTTAAGAGGCAAGCTTAGAATATTGTATATTTGAGTGGAAGGTGCTGTCGTCCGCGTAACTGTGAACTGGGTTGGATGTGTTAGAGAGGAGGTCTTTGATATGGATAAGAAACAAAGTAGCGGCTAAAGCGGAACCTTGTGGGACTCCTGCATCAACTGGATACAGTTTAGAGGAATGGCCATCCACGACAACAGAAATGCTCCGGTTTGAAAGGAAATTTGTGTCCAGGTACAGAGTTTTGGTGGTAGGTCAGATGCTGGAAGTTTATTAAGCAGCGCTGCGTGCCAGACCTGGTCGAATGCTTTGGATATGTCAAGAGAGGCAATCTGGGATTCACCGTGTAGTTCCATAGACTTGTTCCAAGAATGGATGACAAAGAAAAGGAGGTAGGCAGTTGATCTGGGCTGATGGAATCCATATTGCCTGTCGTGGATTAGACTGCGTTTTTCGAGAAATTTTAGTAATTTGGTGTTTATATACGTTTCCATCACTTTAGAGGCGACTGAAAGGAGAAAAATAGGCCTGTAGTTGCTAGGAAGCGCTTTGGATTCTTTCTTGGGGACGGGTTGCACTCGAGCAATTTTCCAGTTACTAGGGAATATGCCTCTATTGTAAGATGTCTGAAACAGACGAGTCAAGACAGGAGCAAGTTCTGCTGCGCATTTTTTTAGAACAATTCCTGGGATCAAGTCAAGGCCAAAGGCTTTCCTGGTATTAAGGGAACAGAGCATCTTTCGTACCTTTTTAGTTTTGAAAATGATATCCGTCATTTTATGAGCGAACATTGGGGACTGTTGGTGGCTGAACATTTGGAGGTGGGTTGAGAGTAGAATTTCTGACGAAAAACGAGGCAAAAAGTTCATTATTGCCCAGGACGGTAGAAACAATTTCATCCCCTGAACGTACTCTTGCAGAAATTATTCCCAATAGAGTCCAGAAGGGTTTGTTGCCGTTGCAGCTTGAGAGGACTTTATTTTTGATGTGATTATTAAACGAGTTTTTCTCCTAAGAAAGAATGCGGAAATAGCGGTTTCTTGCGTCGTTAAATGTTTGACTGGGATTGTGTAGAAGCATTTTGTAAGCTCTGTCCTTTTTAAGTCTGGCCTTGTCACAGGATTTAGAGAACCAGAGCTTTTGAGTGCCTGAAGAGGTTTTCTATGTACGTGGAATAAATAATTCCATGCCAGCTTGGATAATTTCGGTGACGTTTTGTGAGATATCAGAGGGGTCAGGATGAGGGAAGCAGACAGACACCCGTGAAAATGAGGATAAGTAATCCCGCATTTCGTCCCAGTTCGCGGAGTTGTAGTGCCAAACGATACGTGGGTGTGATGACTGTGTGACCTCAGGTTGCATTGCGCAAGAAGCAGTGACAATGCCGTGGTCTGAGCGACCAAGGGGGGCAGTGACTGATATCTTATATATATATATATATATATATATATATATATATATATATATATATATATCAAGGTCATTATTTTGGCTTATTCATTTTCTACGCTTTTCATAGTCATACATAATTTATCTCATCCAGCTGCGATTACATTTGCGCAAAGGAGAAAACCACTAGCAAATTAGCTTGTTTAATCAGTTGCACGAATGATTAGCCGTCCAATAAAACTCCAACAACATAAATCCAGTTCTGTAGTTTGAGGAGTGACGTCCCTCCATCAACTAAAACACCGGGATATAGCGGGAGTCGGCAAATAGAGAGCCAATCTTTGTTATCCACGCTAATGCCGTTTGACAATGACCTAATCCCCTAATCCGATACTCTATGGCCCTGTCCTTACTCCAACTATTAGATCTCTTGGATAAATCCACCCTTATAATAAGATCATATTTATACCAGACCTTTCCTTCATGTCCCTACTGAATTTGCTTTAAGTTACTTGATGTTAAAATATATTGGTACTAGCTGAACAACTTTAAACTCTTATTAGGTATTTAGGCAATGTTAGAATAGTTTGGCTTGATAAGCGTTAGATTTCGAAATATTTTTACAGTCAATCTTTAAAAAATCTGCAAGTAAAGCAGTAGCTTAAGTTATTTTTCTTACACTTTTTCTTGCCTGGATTTCAATTATTATGAACAAAAAATATATCATCCATTGATTATTTTTCTCCCAACTTTATGAAACCGTTATATACTAAGTGAAATGTAGTTTGAGTATCAGTGGTTTAGTGGTAAGAACGAGTGACTCTGAACCGAAGTGTACTCGGTTCGATTCCCAAGATACAGTACATGCTGTAAAATTAACATCAACCGGGTTTATGGCATTGTATTTGAGCAAGTTTAATGTCTGCACGTTCCGCCCTTCGGACGGGGCATAAAACCGTTGATCCTGTTGGGCCGTTAGAGATCTCTCTCCTCCTTACAGAAAGGCAGGGGTTCGGCAAAATTACCAGGATAGTGAAGTGAAACTGCTCATCGGTGATTGGCCATAGTCGCGGAAATACACCGCGTTAAAGAAACAAAAACACACAATGTAGTTTTTCTCTAATTTAGAAGTGATTGGCTTTTCTCTGAGATCAATATCACCTTTTACGGCATTGTTTCAGAAAAGAAGGCAAATATTTGTAAAACAGAGAACATTTCTCTAGGTCTATATTTAGAAACAAAACGTAAGATAATTAGCTTAATCTATTTCGTTACTCGTATGCTACTGTTTATCTGATTTTAAATCTTACTGTTTATTTTTATTTTTTCATTTAATTTTATTTTTCTATAGTGTGCTATATACCAAAGATATAATTAGCTGTATTTTCTAAAACTCTAAGTAGGCCAAATCCTGACGTGCCAAACTTACAAGTTTTCTCTGTATAATATTTTTTCGGCAACCGTCCGGCAAGTACCCACTTCCCGAACTCTTTTTCTTTGAGAAAGTAGCATTTCTCCGGCCTAGTCCGGGAAGTACGTACTTCCCGGACTAGGCCGGGAAGAATCACATCGTTGTTGTCATTGTGAATATGAAAATTAATATTTATTTTTACAGCCATCCCATACTCCACATACCAGATTATTCGTGAATTACAAAAAAGGAAAATGTTCGATTCAGCCCGTTGGTATCCACAGTTTTGGGAATCTCGGATTAAGAATTGCAGAATTTTTAAATTTACCCCATCCTAAAAATTACACAGGCCATAGCATGCGTCGAACTTCAGCGACAATATTTGCTGATAATGGTGGAAACATCACAAATTTGAAGAGACACGGTGGCTGGAAGTCTACCAATGTCGCTGAAGGATATATAGACAATTCACTAACAAACAAAATTAAAATTACCAATACCATTCAAAAATTATGAGATGAAAACAATCAATATGAAACGGAAACTTTACCTTCTTGTTCTGACTACAAAAGGCATTTAAATATACCAAGCATTTCAAATAAATTAAATTCTTTTAATATTAGCAATTGTTCGAATTTTAATATAAATATTAATATAAATAAGAATAAGAATGTTTCTGTTAGTACCTATCTTCTGTTCGAATTTCAATATTTAATACAAATAAGAATTAAAATGTTCGAAATTTTGTTCTACAAAGAAATATAATAAAGAAATGTGTCTCATTGATTTGTTATTCTACAGGGTTGCTGAAAAAATAGTGTACGCAACACGTTCGAAAACAGTTTTTTTGGACTCGCAGACTTCCAGGACTCGCCTACGGCTCGTCCTAGAATTTTGTCGACTCGTCCAAAAAAACAGTATTTTCCGGACTTGTAACGTAAATTACTATTCTGTGTTGAATATATTTGTATTTACTTTTCTCATCTTGGTCAGCAACCCAACACTCGTCTCACATTATTTTGATTAAATACGTTACTTTTTTTAGTGTTTTGGCTCGCTAATTTCAAATAGTATTATATGGAACTAGCGAGATCAATTATTTATTGTTTCCTAATTAACTAGAGATATATTAGAAATTATTTTGTGGTGTCTTATGTCCTTCCTCGGAGCACTTTTGAATTCTGGACAGATTTCAGTTATCAGCAAAGTGACACAATTGAGTAGGCAACAACAGAGGCCGTTTTTTGGGTATCCAGAAGAAATGGTGGTTGTTTAAATGAGAGACAAGGAATTTTTTGGCAGCATATTATCGGTGAGAAAGAAACATACAAACTAATATGCCTGATTAATGAAATAGCAAAGTTACTTCTGTAAATTTTAAAAAGTTCGGACGCAGCAAGTGCATTATGGTAATGAATTTTCATATAAATGATCTGGCACCAAAAAATTTTTAGTGAATTTTTATGAAAAAAAATTCACTATTAGAGAGGTATCGATGGTGAGACATTTTTCAAATGAGCGCGAATTTGGGCCCCTAGAACCCATATCCGGGGTCACTTTTGAATTATATATATATATATATATATATATATATATATATATATATATATATATATATATATATATATATATATATATATATATATATATATATATATATATATATATATATATATATATATATATATATATATCCAACCGATAACTCAAAAGATAATTAACCGATTTTAATGAAACTAGACAAGTGCCTTCCTTTTATTAATAGCTTCTACGAGTTCGTTAGCCAGAAAAATCTGACAACGCTTTCCGGAAAAATTTTGAGTTTTCTTTCGAAAAAAATTTTTCTCCGAAAATTACAAAGATATTTTGATGAAATTTGGCGTACATGTTGCTTTGAGAATTATAATATTTATTTGCCATCGAGAAATTACATGGTGTGTCAGGTAAATAATATGTATACACATAAACACAGATGGTCAAATAGATAAAATACAATAGTTGTAAAGAACACCACAGAAACAATAGGAACAAACAACAAACAAATCAATCCATGTACCAAATATATAGAAAACTAAACAACAGAAACTACACTTAAAGTCCCTAAGGAGCTGTTTTGATGCCTCTTACCAACCAGTCTCAAAATACTCATCCACTGTATACAGTGTCGTCCGCAGCAGAAGTCTCTTAACCTCTCTGGCAAATTGTGATTCAGGCATTTCCCTCAAATTACTTGGCAGTCTGTTATACAGCTTCAAACCCAGATAATTTGCACCCAATTGCGTTCTAGCCAGTCTGTGATATGGTATGCTAAAGTTGGCCTTCTTTATGGTATCATATGTATGTAATTGTTCATTGGCTAGAAATAAGTCCTTATTTTGATGAACATATTTTAAGCAGACAAAAATGAATACCGATACTATGGTAAGTATACGCTCGCGCTCGAACAACCCACGGCAGCTAGTCTTCCAAGACACGTCGCACAAGACACGTAGGGCTTCTTTCTGCTTCAGGAGCACTTGCTGCAAGCCTGGACTGCACCCCCACAAAAGCACACCATAACCAGCGACAGGGTGAAAGTTGGAAAAATATGCCATCTTGCAGGCCTCCCGGCCCACCACAGCTTTCATTCGCCGCATTGTAAAAATAGCCGTAGACAACCTTCCAAGCAGGGACGAGACATGAGCAGACCAGGCAAGGCCATCCTCCAGAATTACACCAAGAAGCTTTAACCTCGCCCCGCCGCTGTGTCCCGCACCCAGCACCAGTCGTTGTGTCTTATTTAAGTTTAATTTTAGAGAGTTTACTCTAAACCACTCATCTGCTTGGTCAAGGCAAGTCCTTGTACGGAGGCCCAGATTAATCGCCGCTGTTGCTCTGTTAACAAAGCTGGTGTCATCGGCATAAAGCCCGATCGCATCCGATGCAATGTTGGCCGGCAGATCATTCGTATAGATGATAAAGAGTATGGGGCCCAAAATGGAACCCTGCGGAACACCACAATCTACTGTCATCTCATCGGATAGCTGTTTATCCCAATACACAACCTGCCTCCTATCCTCCAGGTAAGACCCAAAGAGGGAGAGGGCTGTACCTCTGACACCATAATGTTCCAGCTTCCCCAACAAAATACACTTTGAAACTGTATCAAAGGCCTTACTCAGATCACAAGCTACGACTTCAACATGATTTTTTTCATAGAGTCCCTCGGCAATACTCATAACAATTTCGGTCAAGAAGAAAGACCTAATTATGTGCCAAAATTCAGATTTCTAGGTTTACAGAAAATTGAGCTATTAAAATTTGAAACATTTATGTTTAATATCACCGCGTTTCATTGACAATGGCAAACCTCGCTTATATGAGATCTAGTATGTCGTTGCCTGGTAACAGAACATTTGATATTATTGCGCAGGTCTGTTAGACGCTGTAACTGACGTTTATCGTATGGTATGATATTGTTTATATGTTTATCTGTTTGAGTCGACAAATTATTTGTGTTATTTGGGAAATGTTTATATACAAGTGCAAATTATTCCTTTATTAATGCTGGTGGGTGGACTAAACAGTATTTGTTATGTTTTATCAACACATATAAAGGATCGAAGTTTTACAAAAGGGACTGATATGCAACAGGTTAGTTATTTTCTCTCTGATAAGTACACTTGGAGAACACCCAAATCACCACAACACATATTTCAGAGACCTTACGATCGTTTCGTTGACCAAGTCAACATCTTCAGAGGAAGAAAAATTCTAACATAAAAAACTAGATCCCGTATATTTATATCGCGTCAAAGAAAACGAACTAGTCCGAAGGAAAGTTGTCGTACAAGAACGATCGTTAGTTTATTGCGCAGTGAAACAGGTCGGAGACCTGCTTTAATCTTTTGGTCGACAAATTTATGACCCTTATCTAATATAGGTTTAAAAAGGACCGGCGTTTTTTAAAGAGACAGCACGTTTCCTTTCGATCTAGAACTTTACAATGTGGATATTGGTTTATGCCGATAAAGACATCTGCTGAGATAAACAACATAAACTCAAATCATCTCTTTTAAAAATAGAAAACTAAAACCCAGATGTCTGTCTCACCGTGTTAACTTTAACAAAGGAAAAATAGTTCAACTAAAATACTACACAAAAACTAAATATTGATTTTAATTCTACGTGAAAATATTTATATTGACTACATAGATACAAAAACCGAATAGGTATTTAAATTAAGACAAACATAGTGATTAGTATATGTATAAACCGGTCGAGTTATTGACCATAATTTATTATTCTACCAGACTAATTATGAGTATTTAAGCGGTCAAATGCAAAGAGCAAACAATGGGCTAGAGATTACAGGTGGCGCACGATTTAATGAAGTTTTGTTCTTAATAGACCTTAATATAAGGTCTATATAAGGTCTATTAAGGTCTATTAAGAACAAAACTTCATTAAATCGTGCGCCACCTGTAATCTCTAGCCCATTGTTTGCTCTTTGCATTTGACCGCTTAAATACTCATAATTAGTCTGGTAGAATAATAAATTATGGTCAATAACTCGACCGGTTTATACATATACTAATCACTATGTTTGTCTTAATTTAAATACCTATTCGGTTTTTGTATCTATGTAGTCAATATAAATATTTTCACGTAGAATTAAAATCAATATTTAGTTTTTGTGTAGTATTTTAGTTGAACTATTTTTCCTTTGTTAAAGTTAACACGGTGAGACAGACATCTGGGTTTTAGTTTTCTATTTTTAAAAGAGATGATTTGAGTTTATGTTGTTTATCTCAGCAGATGTCTTTATCGGCATAAACCAATATCCACATTGTAAAGTTCTAGATCGAAAGGAAACGTGCTGTCTCTTTAAAGAACGCCGGTCCTTTTTAAACCTATATTAGATAAGGGTCATAAATTTGTCGACCAAAAGATTAAAGCAGGTCTCCGACCTGTTTCACTGCGCAATAAACTAACGATCGTTCTTGTACGACAACTTTCCTTCGGACTAGTTCGTTTTCTTTGACGCGATATAAATATACGGAATCTAGTTTTTTATGTTAGAATTTTTCTTCCTCTGAAGATGTTGACTTGGTCAACGAAACGATCGTAAGGTCTCTGAAATATGTGTTGTGGTGATTTGGGTGTTCTCCAAGTGTACTTATTAGTGCTCATCACAGGTTCCAGTTTTCACATAGTGAATTCTCTCTGATGCTTTGGCGGTAGTTTTAGTTAAGTTTATGGTTTAACGGTCCATAATTTTTAGCTAATTTTCGTACAAAAAATTCGTCAATGAGGAGACCGCGACTTAAGAATTTTAAAAAGATTTCTTCAAATGAACGCAAACTAGGCCCCCTGGAATCCATATCCGGGTTTACGTTCAGTTTTGATCTGCTTACATATATACAGGGTGACGCGTTTCTACGGTAAAGCTCAATATAATTATTAGTGAATTTTCTTAAAAAAAATCACTTATGAGGAGATCCCGACTTTTGAATTTTGAAAAAATTTCTTCAAATGAGCGCTAATTAGACCCCCCAGAACACATATCCGGGGTTAGTTTCAATTTTTATATGTATATATATATATATATATATATATATATATATATATATATATATATATATATATATATATATATATATATATATATATATATATATATATATATATATATATATATATATATATATATATATATATATATATGTATCACACCGATAACTCAAAAAATAATGGACCGATTTTGATCAAATTTGGGTACTAAATTCCTTTTGCAAATGGCTTGGATAAGTTCGTTAGCCAGGAAAATCTGCCCAGGTTTTCCAGGAAAATGTATTTTCTTTCAAAAAAAATTTATATCTTCAGAATTAACAAAGTGAGGGCAAACGCAGATTTACATCGTTATAGGTGAGCTCCTACCAAAATTTAGCTCTGTAGATCAAAAGACAAAAAAGTTATAGGCATTTAAAGAAAAATAAATTGGAGTTTTCCTCAAAACGTCAAAGTTGCGATTTTAAACGTCAAAATTGGCAACATTTAGGCAAAGAACTTGGATCTAATAAGGGATATGGAACGAAAATGTCTCAAGAAGAATTTTTTACAAACCCTGATATCTTAGTTTCAACCGTCATTGTCCTTCATCTTACTCAAATATTTCCAGAAAATTCATTTCAAATAGACCCTTTCTCGGATGTTTGGCAGTAGCCTTAGCTATAGAGTTTATCGTTTAATGGTATACAATTTTTGTCGAATTTTCATAAAAAATCAATAAAGTTCAATATATTATCAATATTATTATACAAGATATGAAAAAATATTTTATACATTAATTATAGGGTGTCTTGAGCTACATCTTAAAAAATTAATTCTACAATCACAGGGTGGACTATAAGTCGTTAGTGATACAAATTGTCTTTTTTTTTAATCAAACGCCTTATGTTATTGCATTTTAGCATTTTCCATCGAAATATAGTGCATGTTTGTAAGAAAAGAAATTCTGGACGCAGCAAGTGCGTTATGGTAGCGAATTTTGATCAAATGCTTCACATTTAAATAGCTTGAGTTATTTTGATGAAACATGGCACATTGTTTTTACTATATAAACATTTTTATGAAAATTCACTACCTTAACGCACTTGCTGCGTCCAGGTTTTTATTATACAAGAGACGAGAAAAAATTGCATAAGTTAATTATAGGGTATCTTGAGCTGCATCTTATAAAATTATTTTGACAATCACCGGCTGGCCCATTAGTCGTTGGTGATCCCTACAAATTTTTTTTCGAACAGCCTTATTTTATTGCATTTTTTATCGAAATATGTTTGTAAGGAAAAAATCAACACACAGTAAGTGCGTTTTGGTAGCAAATTTTCATTGAATTTTAATAACTCAATTTGCTATTAACCTAAGGTTTGTTGACTAGGAAACCAACGTTTAAAGTTTATTCTCGGAAAATTTTGGACATTTTCAAACAATAAGTTATTTTGATAAAATATGGCACATGTTTCTGCTTTATAGGTTATACCGGTAACCAAATTGATGACTGCTTGCATTAAAAAGACATATTTGATATTCAAATCATTTTTATAAAAATTTACTGCCATAACGCACTTGCTGCGTCCAGAGTTTTTAAATTTAATGCCGATAACTTTTTTCTTGTAACGTTAACGTAAAGATCTAAAATTGGTGTGCCGCTTACTTTTCATAACGTAAACGTACGTACCAAATTTGGTTCCCATATCTTTATTATTTTAGGTAATTTTTTCCGAAAAAAAAAACAAAATTTCCCCGGAAAATCTAGTACGATTTTCAGACTAATGAATGTATCCAAACTACTTACAAAAAGAAGGTACCTACCAAATTTCATCGAATCAATATTTTTTCTCTACCTAAAGTTATAATTGGATGAATTAGGGCATAGTGTAGATACAAAAAAAGCAATATGAAACGTTTTATAAAAGCCGGTGTATATTGCCGACACCAGCTATATAGGAGTCGATATAGAATGAAAGCCCTTTAGGAAGACAGTGATTCTTGCAGATAAGCAATTTAAAAGGGATATTTATGAAAATGAAAGTAGGTGTTCGAAATAACAGGGTAAGATATTCAAGGCACGTCAGCAAGGATATTGTGAGACCGAAAGACCCAAGGATTCGCAGGCAACAAACTGTGTGCCACTCGATATATTCCTGCTCCATGGAAATCAGATCTAGCCTACGGTGTTCTAGCTGAATCAGTGAAACTGCTCGCTTCTGTTTAGAAATGCCGGCTTTGAAAACAAGCCCCTCTCTTTCCTGCGACATTCCATTTTATTATCTTCTTCCTGCACAGGATTGTATTATTATATTGCTGATGTTGATGGCAGATATGTGTGCTTTCCATGAATGACATGCTTGTTAAATGCAGGAGAAACCTTCTCATGCACTGAATAGACTCGCGTGTTCTGTTCATTTGCAGAAGTGTTTTCAACAACTCCGGTAATAGTAGTTTGAGAAAATCTCAGCACATGCATTTGAGTGCACGTATTTTATATAGAGTCTATACAAATTATATACGGTGTCTGGTTTAGCTAGATAGATAAATGATTTCGCCACTTTTTGTATAATAAAATACAACAGCTCAGTCAATTAATAAATCTTTATCGGATCACCCATCAAAAATTTACAGGCCATGTCAAGCTACACATAATATACGATAATAACATCTTAAAATGCAGGCAAACAATGATGCAGAAGTAGGTATAGATGGGTACTTCTGGGGTATCTACTGGAAGTCACCTCCAGCAGGCTTTTGCGCATGCATGTGACGTCAGAGTAACGAAGAAAAGATGGTGGCTGGATAGATTTTGACAAGATATCTAACCTCAGATGGCGTAATCCTAGACGGCAGTAGGTACCTTAACTTCGTTAGCCAAAAAAATTCGGCCCATTTTTTTGGGGGGGAAATTTTAGATTTTTTAGATATCATTTTCAAATTTGGTATCCAGTTAGCACCTGACAAAGAAGCGTTTCAAATTGTTTTTTGGGTAAGATCGCTCTAGGGGGTAGTGAATAAATGAGGGATGATTTGGTGAAAATTGACATGTTTATGGGTTACAGGATTACGAATATATTATTTGTGGTTAAGTCATGGATGCTAAATTCATTTTATGAGAATGTCTTTCTGATGAGAGTAGATTATCACCGCTATGTGGAAGTTATGATTCAATTTGCACTAATTTTATGTAACATTAATAAACCGAATTTTTTTTTAAATACAAATTCTTGCAAAGTTTTGTGTAAACAGTTTTTCTTAATGTTTCCAAAGAGCTTTTTCTGAAAAATCATATATCCGCCGGTGTAGTTTTTGTGGCAATCAAAACAGTTTTAACGAGAAAGTTAATTTTCTGAAAGTTTGTGTTCTTTTCTCAAAAATAAAGTTATTTTGATTAAATATACTGTATGATTTCTACTATAAAGATTTCCAAATTTGATGTATTTTTTAGCGAATTTAAAAAAAAAATGTTAATGAGGAGAACTGTGTTTATATATATATATATATATATATATATATATATATATATATATATATATATATATATATATATATATATACCCGACCGATAACTCAAAAAATAATACACCAATCTTAAATAAGTCATGGGCAGTTAAAAAAGTAAATTTTTTGAGTTTTCCTCAAAACGTCAAACTCGCAATTTTGAACGTCAAAATTAGCAATGTTTAGGCAAGGAACGTGAAACAAATACGGATTGTGAAAAGAAAATGTTGCAAGAAGGGTGTTGTGCAAACCCTTAAGTTTCATATTCCACCGTCATTGCCCTTTATTTTGCTAAAATATTTACAGAAAATTCATTTCAAATAGACCCTTTCTCTGATGCTTTAGCTGTCGGTTTAGTTAAGTTGATGATTTCGCTGTAGGTTTAACGGACTATAATTTTTTTAGCCAATTTTCGTAGAACAAATTCGTTAATGCGTTTTTGCATTTTTGATCGAAATATGATGCGTTTGTAAGAAAAAAAATCTGGACGCAGTAAGTGCGTTGTGGTAGCGAATTTTCGGTAAATTTGCAGTTTAGCTCCCGAACGCTTTTCAAAAAACTGTTTTCATACACCTGCCTAGGACCCCCCCTGGATCCACAAACCCCAAGAAAAATTTCTTGTTTACACCCCCTCAAGGAAGTTACGGGATCAGGAGTGAGTAGGGGTGCCGTGCGGGGTAGGTAGTAAAAAGGAAATATGAGCAGAAAATTCGAATAAAACGGACTTGAAAGCTGTCTTTTTCACATCTTGAAGCCATATCCACCTTAAACCCTGCCTACCCCTCACAGCACTCCTATCCGCCCAGGTGCCGTAACTTCCTTGGCAGGTAGGAACAAGACATTTTTCTTGTGGTTTACGCAGCGATGGTGGCTGTATGCACGCGATAAAATATGGTACATTGTTTCTACTATATAAGCAACAAAGTTTGATGCCTGCTTTCATCAAAGAAAGACATTTGCTATTAAAAATATTTTTAAAAAAATTCACCACCATAACGCACTTGCTGCGTGCAGACTTTTTTCTCTTCCTCAGGGCTCGTTCGCAGCATCGCCGCCCCGATAGTACTGCAACTTTTGGTTTATTGTGCATAAAAAGTTTGTGGTATAGTATAGTAAAAAATTTCGAGACGCAGCAAGTGCGTTAGGGTAGCGAATTTGTATTAGCTGCTTCAAATTTGTATAACTGAATTTTCCATTAACTTAAAATTTTGATATGTAGTAAGGTATTTAGGGTACTGGGTCCACCAAATTTCATCAAAATAACTTTGTCCTCTTTGAAGATACAATTTTTTTTTGGAAAAACCTTTTTTTTTTAATATAAAAACTAATTCGATAAGGCTGGCTAACGAACTCTTCCAAACTATTAATAAAAGAAAGATTTTTGACCAGTTTCATCAAAATAGGTTAATAGCTTTTTGAATTATCGGTTGGATGAAAATTCAAACGGACCTTGCTTTCGGGTCCTGGGGGCCTAATTTTGCCTCATTAAAAAAATGCAGTCTTATAAATTTTTTTTAAATAAAAATTCGCTAAAATATCTGCTGAAAATTATAATTTCAGACTCAAAGGTGACAAAGGTGAGGGTGTTTCGGTTAATATGATTTATAGGTTTCGTGATTCTGTTTCGTAATTCATTGATATTTTGTGGTGGATCTAATTTATACACATCATTCTTCAGAGTACCCCAAAAATAAAAATCCATGGGTGTTATATCAGGACTTCGAGCACACCAATGAACCGGCTCATTGTTACAAATGACACGATTATTAAAAATTTGGTACAAAAATTCTTTGACGATCCTAGCATTGTGAGTTGGACAACCGTCTTGTTGGTACCAAATCTCGTCTAAATTATCATGAACTTTTCTAATTGTTGGTAAGATATAATTTCTCAATAGATTAAGTTGATTTTCCCCAACAATGAAGTTACCTGAAATTTTTTTAAATTAGCTGTCTAATCTACAAATAAAAATAACAGTTTTTTACCCAATAAGCCGCACCAAACATTAATACCAAATCTGTCTTGCAATCGCCTTTCTTCCTTTAGATGGGGATTTGCATTTGCCCAATAATGCCTATTATGGCGACTGTACACACCACAATTTGTAAATCTGGATTCATCAGTCCATATTATTTTCAAATGAAAATTTTCATCTTGCTGACATTGTCCTTGATACCATCTGCAGAATTGAAGTCGCTTAGGGTAATCGTCAACATTTAACCCTTGTACGATTGAAGGTTTCTATGGGTGGTAATGACTTTGTTTTAATACACGGTGTAGCGTACTTTTTGGAACGTCAATTTGTTCACCATAAAACCGACCAAATTGCGAAGGGTTTTCGTTTAAAACCTGTAAGACGGCATTCTTTCCTTCTTCATTTCTAGGCATTGGTAGTTTCTTTACGTGGAAGATACCGTCGATCAATAGATTGATCACTATCCTGGGAAATATGTTGGTGTTTGGTTGTCGTCTTTCAGGATAGTTGTTCTAATATTAATTTGCAGCTGCCTCAGTATTTCGGTTAGAACGAATATAACATTACAACATGTCAAAATATTCTTCAATGCTGAACATGTTATTGAATAATATTTAAAATAAACAGGAAACAAACTATTTAGTACAAAATTTTAGGCAACGTGTTAAATACACCTCAAATTGTTCAGATAGTTTGTTCGCAATAGTTTTATATCCATAGCAACCTTTCTTCTGTTGTTTTTCAGTTGACTTACGTTTAAAAATCAAACAATTTTCAAATGCGTCTTCCTAAATCATTAATCTGCTTTTTATTGAGTTCTGTTAGTAAATTTAGTTATTCACTAGGCTTACCTATTTAATTAATTTATAGCAATTTTTTAGGATAATGTTGTAATGTAAAATACCATTTGTAATAATGGGCCGATTCATTGTTGTGCTCAAAGTTCCTATTTTTTAACGTGAATCATTACGGAGAATTATGTTAAAAGTAGAAGTCTATTTAGACTCCATGGCCTACTGTTTTTGAACACTTTTTTTATCATTTGTTTTCTGGTATTGGATTTCATAGCTTACTATCCTCATAACGGTTTTTCTCAAAATTGTTACAGCAATTACAAGATTTCCCAAGCATGTCGTACATCATTGGAAAGCTCATTTCAGTGGTCATTACATGAGCAAAAAATACAATATGGCTGCCATAATAAAAACAAACGTTGATACCTGTAGCTCAAGAACAAATGACAATTCAAAGTTGAGAATAGCACAAAAAGGTTACTCTGTAAAAAATGTCCTGATAGTGTGCACGTCTTAGACTTGTCAGATCAACGCCTTCTTAGACATTGAAGAAAAAATAAATCGACAAATTTTTCTTTTTTCTAAATAACTCGGAAACGAAACGAGGCAGGGCAAAATACAAGTCATATTTGGAACGAGTATTAAATTCTACAAAACATTGCTAATTTAACCGTATCTCTATCTCTAATAATAGCGGCGATAGCAATACATTCCCATCCAGTTTGGGACACACTGTATATATATATATATATATATATATATATATATATATATATATATATATATATATATATATATATATATATATATATATATATATATATATATATATATATATATATATATATATATATATATAATTTTAACATACCTTGGTTTTGAGTTCTAGGGACCCAAATTCGCGTTCATCAGAAGAAATTTTTTGAAAAGCTTTTCACGTGACGTCTCTAATAGTGATTTTTTCTTAATGAAAATTTGCTAATATAGTTAACACTTTATTGATATTATTGCCCATTTGAATATTTTTTTGACAATTGGTTAGCATAACGTACTTGCTGGGTCCAGACTTTTTTCTTGTTGGGCTAAATAAATCTCTAACATGATGAGTGGTATTTTCAGCTTATTTCTGATGATACATGCTATAAAATGCATTTAGGTGTTCATTTTTGTTTGCGCTTTTTTGTTCGTATATTATAATATATAAAAATATATCAAGGAAATAACTAAGCCAGCTAGCACCGTTGCATTAAAATGATTTCCCGTGTTACATAAATTTTACAAGGGAGTAAAAGCTTCCTGCATAGAGGCCACATCGTTTACTTTTATTTATTCCCTCATTCATCTCTTGTGCCTGTTTTAATGAGTTATCCCATTATATCCATACTTTGTTGTGTGTTTCGGCACAGTTGTTGCAAACAGAAAACAACACTTTTCATCAGAAGTATTAGGCGAGAATATGTCACTCCTTTCAACTTATCATTTCAACGTCTGACTAGGTCTTTTTTATATCGCGCCCATTATGGAATGTGATGAACATTTCTGTGGAATCATTTTTGCCATTTTCTCGTTATTGCAGCGCCAAAGGAATTATATTTGTGATAAATCGTTTCCTTTTCTCGCCTAACGATTTTTACCATCAAATGGTTTTCAGTTTAATTTCATTGGCAATTTAGTTTTTCAGATGAAAGCTGTTACTGGACGTTTTTCGCGTCTTTTTCCTACTTCCTATAACTGATTTATAATTACGCCTTGCAAGATGTTATTATTTTTAGCAAATTTTTCGTAAAACGAAAAATTCACTAATGAGGAGATAGCCTACACGACGCAATTAAGATCTCTAAATTTGAAAAAGGTCTGTACGCAGTAAGTGCGTTATGAAAGTGAATTTTCATAAAAATGTTTTTAAAAGCAAATATGTCTTTTTAATGCAAGAAGGCATCAATTTGGTCACGGGTATAACCTATATAGTAGAAAAAATATACCATATTTTATCAAAATAACTTATTGTTTGAAAATGTACAAACATTTTCCGAAAATAAACTTAAAATGTTTCCGACAAAACTCGTTTCCTAGCCGACGAACCTTAGGCTAATAGCCAATTGCGTTATTGAATTTTGAAGCGTTTAATGAAAGTTCGCTACCAAAACGCACTTACTGCGTCTCGATTTTTTACAAATATACATCATATTTCGATAAAAAATGCAAAAATGCAATAAGGAATGTTCAAAAAAATTTGTAGTTATTACAAAGAACTTATGGGCCACCTGTGATTGTCAAAATGATTTTATAAGATGCAGCTCAACACACCCTCTAGGTAATGTATAAAAAAATCTGGTATCTTGCATAATAACCATTATATTGAGCTTTACCGTAGAAATGCGTCACCCTGTATATATAAAGAGAAAGTGAACCCATATATGGATTCTAGGGGCTCTAGTTTGCGTTCATTTGAAGAAATCATTTTAGAATTCAAAAGCCGCAGTCTCCTCACTAACGATTTTTTTTTAACGAAAATTAGCTAAAAATTATAGACCGTTAAACCATAAATCTGACTAAAACTACTTCCGAAGCATCAGAGAAAGTATCTATTTGAAATGAATTTTCTGGAAATATTTGATTGAAATGAAGGGCAATGATGGTTAAAGCTGAAACTTAAGGGTTTGCAAAACACTCTTTACATCTTCCGTATTTCTTTCAGGTTCTTTGCCTAAATTCTGCCATTTTTTAAGTTTAAAATCGCGACTTTTTACGTTTGAAGGAAAACCCCTTGTGTTCTAGGGGGCCTAGTTCGTGCTCATTTAAAGTAATTTTGTCTAAACTTAAGAGTCTGGATCTTCTCGTAAGTGATTTTTTTTAATTCACTAAAACAAGCGCCACGGAAAGTCTACGACTGTATTAAATATGGAACGGTGTCACTAAGTTAGGGCAAGAACAACCAACCAGATATGCTATTGAAATTGAATTAAGCCTTAAAACTTTCATCTTCTCTTTATCAAATTCTCTTTTGTACAAAAGCCCGCTAAAAATTAATCGGAATAACAACAATCTGATTAGATAGCAGTAAAGTGAAATGAGACTTAAAAAAAAAATGATAAAAAGGAAAGTCGCTAACTAGGATTAGAACTCGTCATGTAGGAGTCGATTATACGATGTACAGGGACTTAGCCAACTTAGCTACGCTTGACATATATTTACTAGCAGGTATATCTCATAATACAGGTTAACCGTTCAACGTTTTACAATTTACACAAAACCATTTTGATTTATAATGGATTTTTTGCTGATACTTTAACTAAATCAAGGAATATAGACACATATCTAGGAGTTTGCTGGTCATTTCTGGTAGTATTTGTTACTCACATTCGTAGTAGATTAATTTTGACGTTTTAACTTTCTTGAATCGCATTTAATTACTTAAAAATTAATTCACCTCTAACTTTTTTGTGTTTTAAGGTATAGATCTGAGTTTTAGTACATAGGATACTCTTTATGTCAGAAACCAGCGTACCAAATTTGCTGGTCCTTACTTTCTTATTTCCGGATATAAAATTGTTTTTCGAAAGAAAACACAACATTTTCCAGGAAATGCAGGGCAGGTTTTCATGACTAACGAATCTATTCAAGCCAGTTGCAAAAGGAAGGCATGCGCCAAATTTGATCAAAATCGGACCATTATTTTAGGAGTTATCGGTGTTATATATATATATATATATATATATATATATATATATATATATATATATATATATATATATATATATATATATATATGTATAGTTATCGGTGTTATATATATATATATATATATATATATATATATATATATATATATATATATGTATGTATGTATCACATCGAAAACTTCAAAAAGTGAAACTGACCGTGTATATGGTTTCCAGGGGCCTAGTTCGCAGTCATTAAAAGAAATTTTTTCAAAGTTCAAAAGTCGGGATCTTCTCATTGGTTATTTTTTTAAAGAAAATTCACTAAAAGTGATAAGCAGTTAAAGAAAAAAATATGGGTGATCAGAGGAACGCACAAGAAAAAGTATTTTGCGCAGTTAACAAAACCGATTGAATATTACATACAAATGTTGAGTTTTCTTGACGCAAAAAGGTCTAGAAGTTGCGGTGAAAATATTTTTAAAATTGTATGGTTTTCTTTTCTCAAAACGTCAAAGTCGAGATTTGAAACGTCCAGATGTGCAATTTTAAAAACAAAAAATCTGAAATGAATACGGGTTATGTAGAATAAATGTCCGTAATAAGTGTGTTTTACAAAGCCTTAAATTTTAGCTTCAGCCATCATTATTCTTCATTTTACTAAAATATTCGCAGAAAATCCATTTTCAATGGACCCTTTTTCTGACGCTTTGGCAGTAGTTTCAGGTATAGAGTTTGTGGTTTAATGGTGTATAATTTTAGCAAGTTTTCGTAGAAAAAATTCGATATTGAGAAAACCGCGACTTATATATTTTAAAACTATTTCTTCAAATGAGCGCGAACTCGAACCCCTAAAACCAATATACCGGGTCAGTTTCACTTTTTGTCTGTTTATATATACAGTGTGTCCCAAACTGGATGGGAGTCTATTGCTATCTCCGTTATTATTAGAGATAGGGGGACGGTTAGATTAGCAATGTCTTGTAGAATATCATGCTCGTTCCAAATATGACTTGTATTTTGTCCTGCCTCTTTTCGTTTTGGACTTATTTTCAAAAAACCAAAATTTGTCGATTTCGTTTTTCTTTAATATTTAAGTAGGCGTTGATCTGACATGTCTAAGACTTGCACATTATACGGAAACTTTTTACAGGGTAATCTTTTTGTGCTATTCTCAACTTTGGATTGTCAATTGTTTTTGAGCTACAAGTATCAACGTTTGTTTTTATTATGGCAGCCATATTGTATTTTTTGCTCATGTGATAGCCTGTGAAAAGACCTTTCCAATGATGTACAACGTGCTTGAGAAATCTTGTCATTGCACTGACAATTTTGAGAAAAACCGTTTTGAGGATAGTAGGCTATAAAATCCAATACCAGAAAACAAATGACAAAAAAAACTGTTCAACAAGCAGTAGGCCATGGAGTCTAACAATAGACTTCTACTTTTAACATAATTTTCCGTAATAATTCACGATAATTAGAAATGACAGTATTCCTAATTGTGGCGATAGTGTTATATCCTAGCAACCTTTCTTCTGTTGTTTTTCAGTTGACTTATGTTTAAAAATCAAACAATTTTCAATGGTATCTTCGTAAATCATTAATCTAATGTTTATTGAGTTCTGTTAGTAAATTTAGTTATTTACTAGGTTTACTTATTTAATTAAATTATAAAAAAAAAATTTGGATAATATTCTAATGTAAGATATCATTTGTAATAATGGGCCGATTCATTGGTGTGCTCAAAGTTCCTATTTTTTTATCCTGAATCTTTACGGAAAATTTTGTTAAGAGAAGAAGTCTAATGTTAGACTCCATGGCCTACTGCTTTTTTAACCCTTTTTTGTCATTTGTTTTCTGGTATTGGATTTCATAGCCTGCTATCCTCAAAACAGTTTTTCTCAAAATTGTCAGTGCAATTACAAGATTGCTCAAGCATGTTGTACATCACTGGAAAGCTCTTTTCACAGGCTATCACATCAGCAAAAAACCCAATATGGCTGCCATAATAAAAACAAACGTTGATACTGTGGCTCAGAAACAAATGACAATCCAAAGTTGAGAATAGCACAAAACGATTACTCTGTAAAAAGTGTCCTGATAATGTGCAAGTCTGTCCGATCAACGCCCACTTAGATATTGACGAAAAAAGAAATTGACAAATTTTGGTTTTTTCAAAATAACTCGAAACGAAAAGAGGCATGGCAAAAGACAAGTCATATTTAGAACGAGCATGAAATTCTACAAAACATTGCTAGTTTAACCGTCTCCCTATCTCTAATAATAACGGAGATAGCAATACATTCCCATCCAGTTTGGGACAACTGTATATATATATATATATATATATATATATATATATATATATATATATATATATATATATATATATATATATATATGGATGTGTGTGTTTGTGGATGGATGTGTGCATGTGACTCAAAACCTTTCAATAATGCTGCCATTTAACCGATCAAACTGATTTCAATTTGTGGAACTAACAATAGTATAGTTTACTCTTCTTTTTATTGCTTCTTATCTTAGGCTATAACTCATTACTGTTAAACGAACCATGAATGGTATACTTGTTGCTAAACTGGTTTGATCTATTAGAAAAACATTTTTAACATCACTGGTATATATGTTGCATTATCTTCCTAACAAAATCACACTCACCTTTTGTTTTGGAAACCGCGTAGTGGTGTTGTTCTTAGCACTGGTCATATATCCCAATTTCCAAGTCTCAAATTTACCCTGTTAATAAACCAACACCATGTATCGTTCACTAATTATAAAATACGCATCAAATAAGTTGTACACTTGAACTTGTCCCTTATTGCAATTTTGAAAGTCTACCCAAAAGATTGCAACTCGCTATGTTTTTAGACACATCTATGAGAAGTGTATGTGGAATTTAGTAGCGTATTTTGAATGTAACATAAATTGTTTTCTATTTAAGTCCAAATGTTTCTGTATAAAAATAAAGCAATGTTTCTACTAAACCCTTATAATTAATTCATCGCAGTCAAATTCTACCAGAGTACCACATGAATTAATGTTGACTATTCTGAAGAAATATGACGCGTAAGCCGAGTGACGGACGACAGCAGTTTTCTTGTTTGTTAGTTCAATTACATTTTGTTACAACTTAATTGTAACAATGTGTCTTGTACAGAGAGACATCTTGCTATTTATCTGTTAAAATAAATGATAGCTGCGAGTTGGTGTCTGGGCAAATTAATTGTTTGGTTACGGCAGCAATGAGTTGCAACTTTCAGTTCTAGAATTTCACTCATGGTTCATGCTTTTTTATGAGAAAATAATACAAGTTGAGTTGCGTATCGGTGTTATACAAGGTGAGTATTTTAAGTAGCGACACCATTAGGATGTAGAAAACTAAGAGAGATACAAAGTTGCTTCAATTAGATAAAAACTGCACAATTATCAACGCATCCTAGAAATGTTTTAATTGATGTGGGTGTGTGTGTGTGTGTCTGGGCGCAGCAAGTGCGTTATGGAAGTGAATTTTCATAAAAATCTTTTTAATAGCAAATATGTCTCTATAATGCAAGCAGGCATCAATCTGGTTACCGGTATGGCCTGTACAGTAGAAACAATGTACCATATTTTATCAAAATTACATATTGTTTGAAAATGTACAAAGATTTTCCAAAGATAAACTTAAGATGTTGGTTTCCTAGCCAACAAACCTTAGGTTAATAGCAGATTGTGTTATTGTAATTTAAAGGATTTAATGAAAATTCGCTACCAAAACGCACTTACTGCGTCTCGATTTTTTCTTACAAACATGCATCATATTTTGTTAAAAAAGGCAAAAATGCAATAATATGAGGGTGTTCGAAAAAACTATTGTAGGGATCACCAACGACTTATGGACCAGCCCGTGATAAAAATATTTTTATAAGATGCAGCTTAAGACACTCTATAATTAACGTATACAATTTTTCTCGTATCTTGTATAATAACAATTCTATTGAGCTTTACCGTAGAAATGAGTCACCCTGTATATATCTAAACAGATAAAAACCTAAAGTAAACCCGGATATGAGTTAGGGGCCCCAGTTTCCGCTCATTTGAAAATTAGCTAAAAATTATACACCGTTAAACGATAAACTTAACTAAACCTACAGCCAAAGCATCAACTTAACTAAACATACAGCCAAAGCATCAGAGAAAGGACCTGTGTGAAATAAAATTTCTGTAAATATTTCAGTAAAATGAAGGACAATGACGGTTTAAGCGGAAACTCTAGGGTTTGCAGAACACTCTGCTTGCGACATTTTCTTTACATAATCCGTATTTGTTTGAAGTTCTTTGCTTAAATGTGGCGAATTTTGACGTTTTAAATCGTAACTGACGATTTTGAGGAATACCCCATTTATTTTCTTTAACTGCCCATAACTTTTTTATCTTTAAACCTACAGAACTAAGTTTCCTGAAAAACCTAGGCCGATTTTCCTGACTAACGAAACTGTCCAAGTCACTTGCAAAAGGAAGGTACTCAGAAAATTTGATCAAAACCGGCTGTTCATTTTTTGAGTTATTGTGATATCTCTCTCTCTCTCTCTCTCTCTCTATATATATATATATATATATATATATATATATATATATATATATATATATATATATATATATATATATATATATATATATATATATATATATGTATATATATATATATATATATTATATATATATATATATATATATATATATATATAGATTAATGAATTTGGTAAAGAAAATTCACTGAAACCGAAAAATCGTCCAAGAACTTTTTTATATCGGAATAAAACTCATTTAACTAATGATAACGCGTATGCATACATATATATATATATATATATATATATATATATATATATATATATATATATATATATATATATATATATATATATATATATATACTTAAAAAAATTGTGGGATAGCCGTCAGTTGCAATTCCACTCTCAAGGCTACAACATGGAAAGAAAAGAAAAAAATTTACATGGGAAAAGGTTTAAAATACTTTAATATAACGTGAGTTTTACGTTAACTAATTATTCAATAACAAACATGTAAAAAAACAACCTTTTTAAAAATTTGACTGAAGTCGATAAGAGTCACACTGACATATGCATCTTACTATTGTGTGTTTGAATAAGTCTTTTTGTTTTTGTCTAGGAAATATAAATAGGGGTAGTGATTCCTAAAATTGTTATCTTTCTTTTAAATAATTAAATTGTCATTAAAACTAATTTCAAGTTCTTCTAAACACATTCTTTTATTATTTCAGGTTTCACAATGTAAAATAGAAACATTACTAAAATTTATATTGTCGAGATTATGTACAGACAGAGCACAAGTTTTTTTTGTAAACGTATATGACTTTTGTACTGTGTTAATCTACCTTTAAGGACTCTGCTTGTTTGGCCAATGTATTTTAAACTACAATTACTACATAGAATACAATATACCACTTCAGACACTTTGGAAATGTCATCCTTACTTTTGAGTTTACGGAAAATGTAATTAATTGTTTTTGAATATCGAAACGTTATTTTAAAATTGGTTCTATCTTCAAATATAAACTTTAACCCTGAAAATGTTAATGCTTCAGTAGGAATAGTTGCAAACCATGTCGTTGGTAGCTTTTCCATTAATGGCAGTTTAAGGTAATTATTTAGAATTGCTCCAACATAACATCGTGTCGAGCAAACTCACAAGTTACAGCCCATGTGATATCATTCTAGCAGGATGGCGCACCATCACATTACCGAATCAATGTTCGGCAAAAGCTCGAGGTAATAGTTACGATTAGATGGATAGGGAATCGAGATTTTTTAGAATGGCCAGCATGATCACCCGATATTATCCTATTAAACTTTTTCTTAAGGGAATATGTGAAAACTATGGCATACAAAACTAAACCACACAATTTAACTGACTTAATAAGAAGAATACCGATTGCGATTAGGTCGGTCATGCCTCAAACGTTGATTAACGTTATAAGACATTTTTATTTACGACTAGGATGCTGCCACAACTTTGAAGGCATTTTGAGCATCTCCCACATTAAGATTTATGTGCTTTTAATTTTTTCTCATTCTCAAGAATTAAGCGCGACGAATTATTTCTTGAGTGTGTTGTAACGGAATTCACAGTCAGGTGAATTTCTTTCATTTAACTGTTCAGTTTTGCAATAAATTTTAAAACCACAGCATTTTGAGAATGAAGAGATCTTTTAAATGAGATATGACAAGCCCCTTCTTTCTATTGAAAATTTTGGGGGGTTGCAACTGTCACTCGATGGGGGTGGTATGTAGGGTTCTAAGTTGCAGAATGTCATTTGTTAGTCTGAAATTCAAGTGTTTTGTGATTTTTTTATAAATATGCTTAATAATTTAGATACCACTGAATTTAGTCTATTTGGCTGCTCTATACTCTCTCTCTCTCTCCCTCTATTTCTCTCTCTCTCTATGTATATATATATATATATATATATATATATATATATATATATATATATATATATATATATATATATATTCATAAATCTCGGAATTGGGTTCCAAAGGTGTGTGTATTTGAGAGAAAATTTGAAAATTAGAAGTTTCCTCTCTATTAGCAAAATTTTGTTTATGAAACTTCGCCAAAAATACAATTTGATGGGCACTGGTAATGAAACCAAGCTTTCGTATTTTTATACTCTACCGTGTTATGAGTTGTTCATTTATTCAACAGTAAAATAGAGCAACAGTTTCTTAAGAAGGCCGAGTATTTGAAAATGTGTTTCTAGTACACAAAGTGACAAAGTCTTTTCCTCCATCTGCGGCCATGTCATGGGAGTCAACTGTGCAGTTTGCCGCAACTTATGCCGCAATTAATCAGCATCTAAGTGAGGACTGAAGTAGTGAGTGAGAGAGAGTAGTTTATTGAAGTCATAAATCCGTGACGGGCATAGTGCTAATGTGAACCGGACTCACAAGGGTCTCGAATATCCAACTATGGGCGCACAAGGGACCAACTCTGAGATCTTCGCTCGGTTTAACTTCTTCCACATTTCATTACGGAACTGCGTCGCTGCGAAGGGAAATCTTAGACATATTTCCCGACAAGGATGACAGGTTTTCACTGTAACCACCTTTGAGATACTATGTAAATTTGTCACTGTAACATTTCTTAGAGACAGATTAGGGCAAAGAAAGACAGCCAGATAAAGAGGGTAGGTTAACCGGTAGAAAGTCTTGAGAGTTGTAGAACTTTCAGCCACAATGTCGCTTGGAAATGATATTTTCTATTTATCTCAATTTTATAGCAAACAAGCTAGAAATCTCGAGGTTGCCTTGTAAAGGAATTTAATAAACAAATGGTTTGCCCCAAGGAGATCATGAGCAATTATTTCATCATCTGGTAAAGCTGACTCTGTTAGCGAAACGATCCTCGGGCCAAAAATATGTCGCTATATATTAAGTTCTTTAAAGTCTAAACCATTCATGCTTCTCACATGTTACAATCTTGACATTGTCGAAGGACAAATTTTATCGTTTCATGGAAAATAACTGTTTTGTTACTATTTTGGGAATTCTTGTGGAAAAGGTCTGCAAACAAATAAATCGCGACTTCAGGGTTTTAAGCAGTTTCCTAAGACGGGCACTAATTTGGATAAATCTTTAGAATACACCCTACACCTGAAATACACTCAAGACAGATAGCACAAACGAAAATCAGAACATGGTACACAACAAAAAAACGAACGTACAGAAACCAAAATTGCAGCATCCTCGAAAGAATAAAGATGTCAAACAACACTTACATATTTAAATACTCAATAAAAGGTTTCTGATCCAGACAGCAAAAAAAAATTATTATTAAACCCTACGCGTATAGGCTACCTAGTAGCCATCTTCAGGGGCAAATCTAAAAATATAATAAAAAGATCTGTCAGGAAACATTATTTTCTGGTAGGCAATTGTGCCGGTTGAAGCACAATGATCTCAAAGTAAACTACAGACATCATCAGGGTTAAAATCTATCGTCAAACAGTAAATTAGGTTAAAATAACAGTACATGCTAAACTTTAAAGGTAAAAGCTACAGTTAAAACAAGCTAAATAAGCTACATTGGTCAAAAACATGCGGTCAAAGCAGGTTAAAGTTATCACTATCAAAACAGAATAAAAGCAAACAAAGCTGATTGACAAAATGCAAAAAGTCAAATGTGAAATTGAATCCGAAAATTTGAAAAAGCATTGGAGTGAACTGACAGAGCAAACGTAACAAGAGGCCACACAGTTAAGCAGAAACTCCATGAGAACTCTTAAGGAGTTTGAAAATTTATAAAGCGAATTAAGTGAAACAAGATGGCATCCATACTAACTTTTTCTAATTCTTGAAAAATTAGATACAGAACTATACACAGGTTGACAAAACTGAATTTTCACCTATTGTACCAGAGGTCCAACAACAATACACCAGAATGTGCCGGAAAATGGATTCATGATGTAATATAATCAATATAAAACGGTAATTTAACCACAATACAAAAGTGAACGTCGGCCATTATGAAGATCGAGGGAGCAGATGGCGCTGGCTCGACAGCAAGGCGGTAAACTAAAAACAAGGACAGAATAGCGAACATGTCAGAGACTAAAAGTGAAGGCGAGGGGCCACAGAACAGCCATCTTCATATGCATCATAACCTGGCCGTAGAAAACCATAGACTTCCGGTAACACTAGTCCACTAAATGGTTGTACAGTGAAGGAAAGTTCGATATGCCGGTGTTGGACAGGTTCAAAACTTTATTATTGGAGCATTTGACATGTTTGAAGATCTCAATTTCTTCTAAGATAAACTGTTCTGTTCCAAAACTTGAGGGCTGTAAAATCTTAGCATCCATGTTCTTATTGAAGCAATGACCACTCTCTCTTAAATGACTACCAAAGACTGACGTGACATTGTTGACCTGATTTATACTTCTGGGGTGTTCTAACTCCCTGGTGCTTAATGATCTTCCTGTTCTCTCGATGTAAATAACATTGCAATGGGGGGCACCACATGTTAAACGATAAACACCTGACTTCTTAAGGTTTGGGATATTGTCCTTGTTATGGCTTGTTATGAATAAACATATTACTGACTGTGTTTATGGATTTAAACGAGAACTTCACATTGTCTCTCTTGGGGGCTTTAACTATAGTATCGGACACAGAACCACAATGAAGGTGAAGGAGAAATACGAGACTCCTTCTGGCTGGGCGAGAGGTAAACTGGTGTTCAGTTCTATTAAGAGCTGACGGCTCTTTTTGCTGACCATCCTGTCGACGATACTGATTGGATACTCGTTGACTGCGAGCTGTTTGATGACGTTTAGTTCTCTAATTAAATTCGTCCCCGACCAGTGGGACTCTGAATAGTCTGTCGACCAGGAATATGATTGAAGCTAACTTGTGAGAGATGTGGTGGCATGACTTGAAGGGAATAAGGTGATGTGTCTGAGTCGGTTTTCTATATATGTCGAACACAATGTAAATGCTATTTCTATTCAGCTTCAAATCGAGGAAACTTATGGAGGAATTGACTTCTAATTCCATAGTGAAATTGATGTTGACGTGTAGATTGTTGAGCCAACTCAGGAACAGGTGAAGCTGCTGTTCCTGAGTTGGCTCATAAGTTTCCTTGATCTGAAGCTGAATAGAAGTAGCAGTTCCATTGTTTTCGACATATATAGAAAACCCACTCAAACAGACCACCTTATTCCGTTCAAGTCATGCCACCACATCTCTCACAAGTTAGTTTCAATCAGATGCCTGGTCGACAGTTTCTGCTTAACTATGTGGCCTCCTGTTACGTTTGCTCTGTCAGTTCACCCCACTGCTTTTTCAAATTTTCGGATTCAATTTCACATTTGACTTTTTGCATTTTGTCAATCAGCTTTGTTTGCTTTTATTCTGTTTTGATAGTGATAACTTTAACCTGCTATGACCGCATGTTTTTGACTAATGTAGCATATTTAGCTTGTTTTAACTGTAGCTTTTACCTTTAAAGTTTGGCATGTACTGTTATTTTAACCTTATTTACTGTTTCACTGTAGATTTTAACCTTGATGATGTCTGTAGAGTTTACTTTGACATCATTATGCTTCAACCGGCACAATTGCCTACCAGAAAACAATGTTTTCTGACAGACCTTTTTATTATATTTTTAGATTTGCCCCTGAGGATGGCTACTAGGTAGCCGAAACGCGTAGGGTTTAACAATAAATTTTTTGCTGTCTGGATCAGAAGCCTTTTACTGAGTATTTAATTATGCCTATCCCAGACCATGTGACGTTTAGAAATGAAAACACTTACATATTGCCAATTACATTACAGTAGTTTACAAGCTTCCAAATGCTTTGTATGTGGCGTTGCCATTAAAGTTCAATCCACAGGTTTTAGTTTGTAAGCCACCCCTAACTTTTTTCCTTCTTAATCAGAAGATGCTATAACACACGTCCTGAATGACACTGCTAAAATTACGAGCCAAGACATTGCCACGATTCTAAATTTTGCCAAAACCTCCACCTTCGAACTTTTCTCTGTACAAAGGGCAATCAATCAGGGACCTAAACCAAGACACGGAAATTTTAATCCTAGGAGCAGACAAAGGCAACGCTACAGCCACACTCTCAAAACAGACTATGTATATGATGATTAAGGAAAAAATTAAAAGGCTTTCACTACCAAACAATTATCTGGTAGTGAAAGCCTTTTAATTTTTTCCTTAATCATGTCAAACCCAAACGTTATGACGTTCAGAAATAATATTACCTCGGCGAAGCTGGCCAACGTCACCAAATCTTATGGGAAGTTGTCGAGGTCCTCAATCGCATTGTCTCTCAGAATTTGGTTCCTGACAACCTGCATCGGAAGGAAGTTATATCGTAGATTCATCTGCAATATGATCAACGAACCAGTTCCTAGTTGCTTCGAAGCACTATCAGGGAAGTTTCAGAGATCAGTATTGAGGAGGGAGTTACAGATGGACTAGTCAAGGAAAGAGGAGGTCGACCTGAAGATGAAGATTATGCATGAAGTGCTAGCAGATAGGTTGTCCATGCTCGAGTGTGACACTTTTATTAAACAATTGTCTGGTAGTGAAAGCCTTATAATTTTTTCCTTGATCATGTTAAACCCAGACGTTATGACGTTTAGAAATAATACTATGTATATAATGGCAGATGTATCCTCACCGTTATTAGAAACCCAGACGGGTTGCTATGCTAATCACAGCGAGAACACACCTATGTGTGTGACCTACGCTGTGATTAGTATACCGCACTGGCGAACTCTAATTAGAGCGAAACCGGTCTTCGTTTCTAATTACGGTGAGAATACATCTAGCCTTACATACATTGTCTCTGTATTGGGGAAGAAATATGCCAGGGCTGACAATTTACAAAATGGTAAGTTGTATGTACACAGCCTCTATAACATGTTTTGTTAACTAGAGCTATCGTGACAACATACTACCTGGTTCCGCACCGAGATGGCAACCCTGTCGTACATCTCACAATATTCTAGCAGGCTGGCTACCATAGCCGTATTACTTTATAGGTGTGTTCTCGCTGTAATTAGTAGAGCGCACTGACGAGCTCTAATCAGAGCAAAACCGGTCTGCGTTTCTAATTACGGTGGGAATACATCTAGCCTTAGTTGTACACAGTCTCTATTTTATAACTAAGGCACGGAAAAAATGCAGACAAAAAATGGCAAAAATATGCGCACTTAAATGCGTCAAATTGACACAAAAAAAATGCAAAAATTATGCATAATATTAAGTTTGCTAAATCACTGATTATGAGTACTATTATGTTTTTAGAGAATTTGTCGTAAAACGAAAAATTCACTAATGAGGAGATCTGTGTTTATATATATATATATATATATATATATATATATATATATATATATATATATATATATATATATATATATATATATATATATATATATATATCACACCGGTAACTCAAAAATAATAGGCCGATTTTGATGAAATTTGGTAGGTAAGTTTCTTTTATAAGTGGCTTGGACAAGTTCGTTAGTCAGCAAAATTGGACTAGTTTTTCCGGGTTTTGTTTCGGAAAATTTTTGGATCTTCGAAAATAACAAAGCTATGGCAACCAAATTTGGCATATACGTTTCTACTATCAAACTCACCATACGTGCCAAAACTCACAACCGTCGATTTCGCTCGTTAACTGTCAAAATTGTTTGTGAGTCTTTACTGGTGGTATGACTGTCGGCATTTTTGAAGCTGTCAAGCTGACTAATAAATTGACTGATTTATGTGTAGAATAAATTTCGCTTCATGGCTCGCTAATTGACTGCGAATAAGTATGCCTGCTTGCGTGCGGCGTTTCACGGTATCGTCGTATAGGAGTCCCGAGAGCCGCAATAGGCCCTTGAGGTACACTCCGTGGGCCTGGATCTTTAATTCAAGTGGCCCCTATCAGTCGAATAATGTTTTGGATGATGTGGTGGTCCCTCTTGCCGACTGCGTCCTTTTCTTTAAACCACTTCTGCAGGCGGCAAACATCTTAACGGATGATTTTAATATTGTTTTCAATGCGGTTCGTCCATTGGGCTATAGGTGTGGTACTCTCACGGCGGTGTGGCTTTCTCCGCTCAATTAGTCTAAATCCCATCCCGTTTGCAAACCGCAAACGCTTCACAACGCAGGCTTGGAGGTGATGCTCGTACGTATGCTCTTCGCGAAGATTGGCAGCCAAAATATAATTGACCCGCTCCAACAGTTTAGTAAGTTTTGGGTTTTGTGGTGACTTTGGTATTTTAGGCAGTATTATCTTTATTATATATTATTATTATTATTATTATTATTATTATTATTATTATTATTATTATTATTATTATTATTATTATTTCACATAAGCGTTACACTTCCTTAGTATTACTACTGGTAAACTTTTGACCGACCACCCACGCGCGACGTTGGAGCTCGGGTCGGTGGATAAGGATAAAATTCATCATATGCCATTATGCCGATATTATCATTACAGTCTGACTTCTGGTACCCCAACACAGCAGACGTGTTTGAGGTCGTCACTTGACTGGGGAATTTTCGGACTATGTGACATGTTTGCAGCAGAACCGCCCTCTGCCCCACGTTGAGGATGTTATTTGGTAATCAGATTCGAATCCTTTAGATTTCCCATGAAATTTTTGGTTACTATTCCTTCCACCGACATTACGAAATGATATATAGCCAGCTTCTGCAGTTTTCATACATTTCTTATTTAATATGGCAAGTTTTCATACTTGCTGATCTTTTCAATTTCAGTTTTCTAAATGTTATGGGTCAGCGGTACAACAATATCTATGATCACAGCAAGCCTCATCTGTTTGTCTATCAGGACAATGTCTGGCCTATTGTAGTCCACAGTGTGGTCCGTTATCATGGGTCGGTACAGTACAGGAGAAAGTCCGCCGACTCCAGCACCGCCTCTGGAGTATACGTGTAGTAGGCTGGTGTTGTTGACGGGTTCAAGCTAACCGCCTCTGGAGTATACGTGTAGTAGGCTGGTGTTGTTGACGGGTTCAAGCTATTTGTTGGTGGATAATCTTGGCGAGCTGGTTATGCCTGTCTAAGTACGCTGAGTCTGATAGGGCAGGACATGCTGCCATGGCGTGTTCAATGGTATCTCCAACAGCTGCGCATTTTCGACATTTATCCACCACTATATTTCAAAGCAATTTGTTGGTGGATAATTTTGGCGAGCTAGTTATGCCTGCCTAAGTACTCTGAGTCTGATAGGGCAGGACATGCTGCCATGACGTGTTCAATGGTATCTCCAACAGCTGCGCATTTTCGACATCTATCGACCACTTCTAATTTTAGGCAATGCTTCTCGCAGTTTTTAGTTTTTACATCCTGAATGGCCATCACAAAACCCTCCGTCTCCGGGTAGAGTTGCCCCCCAACGAACCACATAAACTAAGAGGTTTTATCAACATTATCTGCCTGCACGTGTTTGGGGTACCTTCCATGCATAGCCTGGTCACTTCATTGGACCATGCTGTCCTGGTCAGTTGGGACGTCCGACTCATAGTTGCGCTGACCCAGCCTAAGTGGAGTATAGTCCTTATCCTCGCACACTACCAACCTCATAAGTTCATCGTGCGATGCAAGAAAACGTTGTCGCGAGCTTCTTTCTTGCTTAAAACAGAGGTTCTTGATATGAATTAATCCTCTGACGCCTTCTTTCCGAAGTGTGTAAACTCTTCTAACAGATGAGTTGGTGTGAAGGCACCGGAATCTCGTAAGAAGCCTTCTCGTGGGTCTGTCCAGTTTATCCAAGTCGGAGTTAGACCATTTGACGGCTCCCAAAGAGTGTGTCAATACTGGTACCGCCCATGAGTTGATAGCAGCACAGAGGTTACCTGCGGAAAGCTAAGTATTTATAAGCTTCGTGACTCGCTTCCTATACTTCTCCTGGAACTCTCGCTTTTACCAGCTATATATTATTATTATTATTATTATTATTATTATTATTATTATTATTATTATTATTATTATTATTATTATTATTATTATTATTATTATTATTATTATTATTATTATTATTATTATTATTATTATTATTATTATTATTATTATTATTATTATTATTATCGACTTTAGCCTAAAGAGCTTACACACTCCCTCAAAGGGAAAGATTCACTCATCCCAGGTATCTCAGATACCAAAGGGACTGAACTCAGATGGAGCCCTTTCCAAGTTATCGGGCCCTAAACGACAACGGAACACATCCTTATTTGCCAGGAATCTCCGCACAGTGTGGGCAGTTGCAAGTATTACTGCCTTCTGCATAACCTTATAAAGATGCTCTCCATGGCTCAGTATCTTAACGTTCTCTCGAAGATTCTTAGAAACGACACCAGTTGACGACATGACTATTAGAATCACTCGGACACTATCTGCCCTGCACTGTCTATTTACTTGTATCTCTACGTCTCTGTACTTAATGATCTTCTCGTTGTACTTTATCTCTAGATTATTAGTATTTGGAATGGCCACATCAATCAGCGCCACTTGGTTGCAGGACTTATTCACTATTATTATATCTGGCCTGTTGTGGTCAATTCGTTGATCTGTAAGCACGGACCGATCCCAGTACAACCTGTATCCTCAGTTCTCTAGAACAGGCTCAGGAGGTATTTATAGTAGGGCACCTTACTAAGATTAAAATTTTCTGGACGCAGCAAATGCGTTATGGTAGTGAATTTTCATTAAAATGTTTTTAATGGCAAATATGTGGGTTTTTTTCAGAAAACAGGTATTAAATTTGATTAACAGTATAACATATATAGTAAAAACAATGTGCCATGTTTCATCAAAATAACTTTATTGTTTGAAAACGTACAAAAATTTCCGAAAGTAAACTTAAAGTGTAACCGAAAAAATCCGTTTCTTTGTCAACCTTATAGGTTAATAGCAAATTGAGCTTTTTAAATATAAAGCATTTAATCAAAATTCGCTACCATAACGCACTTGCTGCGTTCAGAATTTCTTTACTTACAAACATGCATTATATTTCGATGGAAAATGCAAAAACATAAGGCGTTTTCGACTAAAAAAAATATTTGTATCACCAACGACTTATGGGCCAGCCTGTGATTCTAGAAATATTTTTTAAGATGTAGCTCAAGACACCCTATAATTAATGTATACAATTTTTTTTCATATCTTGTAGAATAACGGATATATTGAGCTTTATTGATTTTTTACGAAAATTCGACAAAAGCTATATACCATTAAAGGATAAACTCTATAGCTAAGACTACTGCCAAGCATCAGAGAAAGGGTCTATTTGAAATGAATTTTCTGGAAACATTTTAGTAAAATGAAGGACAATGATGGTTGAAACTAAGACTTCAGGGTTTGTAAAACATTCTTCTTGACACATTTTCTTTCCATAGCCCGTATTAGATTCAAGTTCTTTGCCTAAATGTTGCGAATTTTGACGTTTTAAATTGTCACTGACGTTTTGAGGAAAACCCCAATTTATTTTTCTTTAAATGCCCATAACTTTTTTGTCTGGTAGGAGATTTACCTATAGCAATATAAAACGATGTACTAAATTTGGTTGCCCTTACTTTGTTATTTCTGGAGGTATGAATTTTTTTTCTAAAGAAAACACACAATTTTCCGAGAAAACCTCGGCCGATTTTCCTGGATAACGAACTTATCCAAGCCGCTTACAAAAAGAAGGAATTCACCAAATTTTGTCAAAATCGGCCCATTATTTTTTGAGTTATCGGTGTGATACATATATGTATATATATATATATATATATATATATATATATATATATATATATATATATATATATATATATATATATATATATAAACATATAAAAATCGAAACTGACCCCGGATATGTGTTCTAGGGGGCCTAATTAGAGCTCATTTCAAGAAATTTTTTCAAAATTCAATAGTGGGGATCTCCTCATTAGTGATTTTTTTAAAGAAAATTCACTAAAAGTTCCAGATTCAGAGCCAGTTCTTGATGAAGTATTTTAGCAACTGCGTCGTGCCTCTCTTTATACTCTGTTGCAGCAAACGCTTGACATCCTCCTTATTATTAGTATTATTAAATTTACTAATGGGGAGTTCTGTGTTTATATATATATATATATATATATATATATATATATATATATATATATATATATATATATATATATATATATATATATATATATATATACGTTTAGAGTCCATCGATTTTACCGATCTAATTCTCTCATCCAATGGGGATTACTGTCCGACCAATAGTGCATATTATGGAGATTTACTTATCCACAATTTGAAAATGTTGCTTCATCTGTCCATAGTATTTGGGATAGAAATCGTGGTGTTTCTTCTAGGATGCTCAGCATCCAATGGCAATAATTCAGTCTGTGGTCACAATCAGCTTCATTTAGCGCCTGATGCAATACTATGTGATATGGGTGCATATTATGGTCTTTTAAAATATTGTATACAGATCCTACGGTCACACCTAAGTTTCTAGAAATTTGTCGTACACTAATATGTGGATCTAATCCTACGAGCTCTGACTTGTCTCCCGGTGTGCCTTACAGATCCAGTTTCCCGCATATGTCTTGCAATGCGACACCTCTCTTGAGTAATGTCTCTATGGGGGTACCTTAATACATATTCTCGTGATGCGATAACAGAATTCCGAAAACATTGTAAATAAATTTCAAACATATCAGATGCTTCCTCGTTGGAATAAGACATCATGAAAACGTAAAATACTAACTATCGATAAAAAACACACAGAAACACTACAAATAATTAATAAGATCAGTAATAAATTGAACATAAGATTTTGACGTCTATAAAACAAATTCTTTCAATTGTCTTACCTTCGCTGACAACACATGCACCACATTGATTGAAGTACAAAACTGCATATGAATTTTACATGCGTATTAACAAGTGTTTAAATGATTGTAGACAATGCTTGTATTTATTACTATATTATGATAGAGACATGTATGGAATGAATTTTCAAAATAAATACTTAGCATTTTCTCTAAACGCCTAATGAAAAGTGTTTCGTTTTCATAACATTAATTAATTTTTTCATGACTTCTCCATTACTTCTGTATTGTAATTTTAATAAAGTAATAAATTTATTTCATTTTAAAGTGATATAAATGCTATTGGTAAGTACGTTAATTTGTATAACGATTGTAATGAAGTTTGAGTTCATTCCGTGTCCGTGTCTACTTGGCAGACATGGTATTCTAATTTAAAGTAGATACCTTCAGGGATATAATCAAATAATATTTATCGTATTTTGCTTTAGTGCGTAGGGTGTACAGATGTTAGTTAAATTTTAGGTGTTTTACATTCATATAGTTTCGTCTTCATAATACAATCACTTAATTTACGAATATAACCTTAAATTCGATTATTGCCTCTTGATCTTAGTTTTATGATAAGGTAATAAATATATTTCATATTAAAGTGATTAATTGTTATTGGTAACTATGTTAATTTGTATAACGATGCCTGAAAACAAATATTCTATAGAGATTTTGCTATATTCATATTTAATTTTGAGAAATGGCATAATAAGCACCAAAATACATAAAATTCTAGTTTTCTCTGAAACGGAAAAACATATTCGTTTTGGGTTTTCACTGAGTTCTTTCTAACTTCATCTACTTTTCGATGGTTATATTATAATACTATGCTGCCATGTGAAATTTTTCATAAAATTTAATAAAACTAGACTCGTCTACTCTAACGCCCTCTATATTTTGTGCATGTGTGACTGTGAATTTAAAATACTAATACGTGGAATTTCTTATGAGATCTCTTTCCAAAAAGCCAAAAATCTTGAAATTATCTCTACTGGTTATCAAGTTATAGGCATTTGTTTATAAAAAAAAAAATCCTCGCCCCTTACCTCCGCCACTGGTCTGTAAGGAAAAATTTTTTTAACAGAAGTTGTAGGTAAGTGAACGTTCATTACAAATTACTAAAAACCAGTTTATGTTATGCGTCAAGATTTTCGAGAAATTAATGATTTTAGGTATGCCATGGCATTTTCGCCACCTAGCGGCAGATTTAGGAAGCTGAAAATAATTTCCAACATTTTCTCATGGCCACTTTACTTATGCTAATTTTTTTCCGAAAGCTGCAGCTGTGACGGTTTTCGAGATATAGCCGGTCCGTGCCCTTATTTGAACACCCTGTATATATATATATATATATATATATATATATATATATATATATATATATATATATATATATATATATAATATCGTATCGATAACTCAAAAAATAATGGACCGATTTTAATTAATTTGGTACGTACCTTCCTTTTCTAGCCAGGAAAATCGGACCAGTTTTTCAGGGAAAATTTTCGTATCTCCGAAAATAACAAAGCTATGACAGCCAAATTTGGTTTATATATTTCTACTATCTAACTTACCCTACATGCCAAAATTCAGATCGCTAAGTTAAAAGAAAAAAAAGTTATTGGCATTTTAAGAAAAAGGTTTGGGTGCCACTGGTGATCAGAGGAAAGCACAAGAACAAAATATTTGGTGTGATTAACAAGACCAATTGACTATTACATCCAACGGTTAAGTTTTCTTGACGAAAAAACGTCAAGAAATAGCAGAAAACGTATTTTGAAAATTTGATAATTTTTCCTCTTCAAACGTCAAATTCGCAATTTGAAACGTCAAAATTTGCAATTTTCAGACAACTAGTTTGGAACAAATACGGATTTTTTACACAATATGTGGCAAGAAGTCTGTTTTACAAAGCCTTAAGATTCAGCATCAACCATCATTGTCCATTTTACTAAAATATTTTCAGAAAATCGATTTCAAATAGACCCTCTTTCTGATGCTTCGGCAGTAGTTTCAGCTATAGAGTTTATGGTTTAATAGTCTATATTTTAGCAAATTTTCGCAGAAAAAAATCGCTATTGAGAAGACAGCGACTGAATTTTAAAAAGATTGTTTCAAATCAGCGCGAACTAGATCCCCAAAAACCCATATACGGGGTCAGTTTGACCCATTTATGGCCAAGGTATCAAAAAACGTTCAAAATTGAATGTCACTCATTTTCTCCAGCAACAATAAAGTTTCTAAACATAAAACCAACAAACAAAAAAATATTTTTTATTTAATTAGTGAATTACAGGCTGATGCGTAAACGCATCAATGGCCAAATATATGCAATACAAGTGCTAACTGATACTATATAAAAATATAATGTACAAACATTATTTCTTATGAAATTCTTCGAAGCAGTTAGCGTGAATATGTACATTACACTTTTTGCACATATATATTGTTGCACTATGACATAATCGACATCGTCGTCTAGCTTTCGTTGCTTCCTGAACCACCACATGGTCAAATTTATCTGTCCGTATTTCAGTTGGTATACTATTAGATATGGATACCCGACTTGAAGATTGTTCGCCTCCTTGATTCTGGATTTTCAAGAGACGGTATGCAATATATGACTTGAAGTCAAGTTGTGACATCTTTTTTTCATTAACCAGATTGAAAAGTTTCCAAGCATTTACAATAGTACTATCAACAGCATTTGAGAATAAAGGCCACCACCATTTCTTTCCCAAGATCCTGGTACGATAGTTTGCTATTGCATTATCGTGTAAATCTACCCCTCCCATGAATTTATTGTAATGGGAAATCACTGCAGGCTGATTTATATTTTCAATTTTTTTCTCTTTTCGATTATATCGCTTCGCTATATTCATAGGTTGAACATTGTAACAGTTGCTTATCACCGTCACCACTGAATTGTCATTCCATCGAACAAGTGATATACCAGCCTCTTCATCATAAGCGCAGCTATGTGACCCACGCTGCTTCTTCGAAATTATTTTGTTTGTCTCCAGTGGACAAACTCCTGTTCGATTGTCGCGTATCGTACCAGTGGCAGAGTATCCTTTATCAGTTAGAACTGAAAATAGTTTATAGGAGGAGAAAAAATTGTCGAAGAAAACCTTGTGTGCGGCATTTTCTTTGATGACTGATAATAAATTGACCACAACTTGGCCTCCTAAACCAAGTGGAGTTTTTTCTGTGGATGCACCAGCATACGGAATAAATTGGTAGAGGTAGCCATCAGATGAACAGAGACACCATAATTTAAATCCGAACCTGACAGGCTTGCCTTTCATATACATTTTACATGAATGTCGTCCGAAATAGGGCACCATTTGTTCATCTATTGACAAACAAGTCGAAAACACACCGAACTTCATGAACTTTTTATTCAGGAGGTCGAAAAACGGCCGAAGTTTGGCAAATCTATCATGTATGTCCAAATTGTTATTATCAGATAGGTGAATGTTTTTCTTCATATTTCTAAACTTGTTTCGACTCATGCAATCTTTTACAATTTTCAAGCCTTTGTCCTCTTCTGTAGACCAATATAAGTCAGCTTGAGGGAGAGTGTGGTACCCAGATAAAATCATGATACCCAGGAAATTCAGCAAATAATCTTTGTCGATTATAAAGTCATGTCTGTTATTGTCACGTGCATATTTCTGACTATACTGAATTATGTTTTCAAGCATTTCATCATCAAAGTACATAAAAAATAAATCTAAAGGTGTTTTGCCGTCTAACTCATTCTTCAGCCTAGCAATATTTTCTTTTTCTTTGACATCGTGATTGCTGTTTGAATTATGCAAGTGTTCTCCTGTTTTCCAGATAGGTTTTCGATCTACACCTTTATATTGTAACAACTTCTTACGTTTAGCTGCCAAACATTCATCATCCGAGTCATAAAGCAAATCGTCATCGGCTGTATGAATTTCGAATGTCCCTGCAATATCATTGAATTCGTTTACTTTCTCACAGTCTTCTTCGAAAATCTCTTCGTCAGTTAGTTCGTCTACATCTGGCGGTATATACACTACATCTACATTATTATCTGTATAAAAAACAAACATAAGAATTACTTCACGAGCACACAATAATTATAAATATAATTTTATTTTACCTCGATCATCTGCTAATTCTTGCACGATCTCCTCTAAAGCAAGTTCTAATTCTCTTTGGGTAAGAAATTGCGGCATTTTCTCACACGACAAAAAATATCACTTCACAATTCACAACACTAACCTAACGTAGCACAGTCAGGAAACAAACTAATGCTATTATATCCGTAATCTGGAATCAGAATACATCACAGTGCTCTAACACGTCTCGACATGCAGAAGTGCAGAAGTTGACGGTTTCGGCCATTGATGCGCATACGCATCACACATGTTTAGCTGCTGGTTTTTTCTTTCCATTCGAAAATTTTCTGAAGGACTCTCATTTAATTGTTTCTCCTTTAGGTTTCCAATAGAACTTTCAAGAATTTTTAGCTCATTCTTCTCTTTACCATTTGTAAGAACAAATACAAGTATATGCCGACAAGAATCCTAATTTCTTCCTATTTCAATAATTTCTCCAATATAGATATTCTATGATATACGTGTCTTTTATTTTTCATTAGATAATAGCATCTTTATATAACATCGCACATTAGCTGTATTCGATTTTGCTTAAGGTGGTTGCACAGAAAAAAAATATTATATGACTGATGCGTAAACGCATCAGGGGCCGGAAATGGGTTAAGTTTTTATCTGTTTACACATATACAGGATAACGCAGTTCTATGGCAAAGCTCAATATATCCGTTATTATACATGATATGACAAAAAAGTATATACGTTAGTTATAGGGTATCTCGAGCTGCATCTTATAAACTTATTTTGACAATCACAGGGTGGCCCATAAGTCGTTCGTGATAAACATTTTCTTTTTTTAACAGAACACCCCCTTATTTTATTGCATTTTTGTGTTTTATAGCAAATTATAATGCATGTTTGTAAGAAAAAAAATGATATCGTTCATCGTTTTTGAGTTATTTCAATTGTTTTGCAACTTTCCACGTTTTTGGCACATATTTCAAACACATATCACAAATTGTGAAACGGCGTTTTTATCAATATATAGCGGAGCCCCATGGAAATGACGCATTCGGAGAGCTTTTTTTTTTGTATTACTCGTCGAAAAAATCTAGCTGCCGTATACAGGCACTCTCAAATAGTGGCTGAATTTGAAAAGTTTTCGTAGAAATGTTTTTAGTGTTTCTGTGGAACTTATTTTTGAAAGATTTTTGTTATATGTCGGTAATTAAGAATACATGTTTAGTAAGTTATTTAAAAAAAAAAGTTGTCGAATTTGGGTGAAAAATATAATTTAGTGTAACATTACTGAGTGCAATTTCTGTAAAAAAAAATGGTGATTTTCCGTAAAAGAAATTTATGCAAATTTTCATATATTTTTTTTCAATTTTGGTCCTAAAGCTCTTTGTAAATAATTATATCCTGGCAGGTGTGTAAACAGCTTGAAGAGCTTCGTTATCCAGGAAAATCGGACCAGTTTTTTTCTGGAATTTTTAAAGTTTATTTTCGGAAAATGTTTATACTTTCTGAAACAACGGGACTATTTTAATGAAATACGGTATAATGTTACTAATATGTAGGTTATACTGCCAACCAAATGTCTTTCTTTTAAAAACAAGATATATTTGCCATTAAAAGCATTTTTATGAAAATTCGCTACCATAACGCACTTGCTGCGTCCCGAACCTTTTTACTTGTTGTTTGTCTAGGGCTATGTCGGAAATCTGATTACCTGAACATGTCCTATTGTACTGGTTGTGGAATAAATATTAAAATTGAAATTGAAACGACGAATAAACTAAGCCACAGACAAAGACCTGTTTTTGGCACAACACGAAGAAACACTGGTATTTTGTGGTACACTGTCTCTTTTATTGTGTACACATGTGGATAAAGAGAGAATATACGGTTTTGGATATTCAGATATTAGTTCAAGAAAGGAAACGTAACGAAAATTAAAACATTTCGTTACTATACGCCAATGAAGTTCATCTTTATTGCTATAAAGGAAACGGAAGCTAACTGCTCTGGTCATTACCCTCGAATGGATGTTTCAGCATGAAAATGTGTCCCGCAAGAATACAAAAGCTAGTTACTGTATGGAAACGATTCTGAGATATGAACTTCGGACATTGTCATTAAACATATAATAACCATTGAATTGCTTTTTATTACTCCTGTTAAAGGGGCATACAATCATTTACATTTAATGAGCCCAGTAACTGGGATATTGTATTGCAAAGCGGCGAACGAAAGACGGGGGACTAAATTGCTACTTACCACCTTTGTTTTGAGTTTTGTTAAGCAATGAAATGCATGTTAAAAGTTCACACTAAGTAAAAGCGTTATGGTGGCGTTGAAACTTTTCGAATTCATACAACTCAAATCACGCGATTCCATAAAGCATGTGATCATGAATAGTCTAAACGCATCGAATGCATTATACTGGTGATTTTTATACTGGTGATTTTTTGTAAGAACGGGTTTCCATCGAGAAATTGTCACTTTTTTGTAGAAAAAACTTTTCTACAAAAACAAAATTTTAAAAATTTGCTACGTAACCCAGAGGATAAAGATAAAACCACAGAAATGTGGGGAATCTATGAAGTAGGTTGTAAATATTGTGAACTTAAATGTGTTGAGCAAACTAAAAGAATGATTGGAACTAGATTTAAAGAACATATATGCACAGTTTCTCGACCTGTCTAGGCCATTTGACTGTGTCTCTCATGATATTTGAATAAACAAACTTCAGTTCTACGGCTTCGATACCGACAGTATCACTTTTTTAAAATCATACCTGGAAGACCGATCTCAGTTTGTGTCACCTAATGGTGAAAAATCAGCAACATTAGATCTAAAATACCGGTGTGCCACAGGGATCGGACCTTGGGCCTATTTTGTTCTTGATATACATGAAGGACCTACCAAAATCGACTGACTTAGGTAATTTTGTTCTATTTGCTGATGATAGAACTTTTGTTTTCTCAGATCCAAACATCAATACAGTACACTCTACCATTAGCAGAATAAAATATGTCTGTCAGGATTGGTTCTCGGCAAATCAGCTTAGCTTGAACAGCCTAAAATCGGAGTCTTTGTTGTTTTCGTTAAGGCACAATATCGTCAATGGCGCTAACACCGAACCTGTGAAGTTCCTTGGGACCCACATTGCATATATGCATGTCAGAGGGCATCCCGTGGCATGTTTTTCCTGCGGAGTCTTTCGGCCCATGTCTCTACTCCCACATTAAAAAGTGCATACTATGGATGTGTGCATAGTATCGTAACTTATACCATTTTGGTATGGGGGCACTCACCACACTCTAAATTTGTTTTCGCAACCCAACGTAACGCAATCCGAATCCTGGGCGGTTTGGAGTATAGAGATGATTCTTATGGCCACTTTAGAAGCTTTCAGATACTTACAATACCTTGTGTCTATATTTTGCAGTGTCTTTTATATGTTAAGTGCCACGAATCAGACTTCACTAGGCACAGTACCATTCACAGTCATCTTACGCACGGTAAAGATAACTTCGCAGTCGATTTCACGCGCTTAAAAAGAAGAAGAAATGGAACCAACCACTATAGAATGAAATTTTATAACAAACTCCCTGATAATATAAGAAATTTACATTACAACAAATTCAAGTCTGCCATTAAGAACATTTTGATAAGCAATGCTTTTTATTCATTTCATGAATATTATGCTTATCGTATAAAATAAATGCTCCCACGCAATGCTACTTTTATAAATTTTTTATAACGTCAATTTGCATCTATATTGTTGTATCGCGGGACTTTTGTTGACTTGTTCTGTTTGTGCTGTTTTTTTTTTGTCTTGTTTTTTGTTTGGATGTTAATCCACATTTTTACGTTTCTGTATATTCATGCAGGTTTTAATTGTGTGTTTTGACCTATGCTGCTGATTTGTATGTATATTTGTGAATAAGATGTATGTTATCACTTTTGTGATTTCGTTTGTACGCATAAGTACATGACCTGTGTAATGCACCACTGTGGAAAGACACCAATAAACAATTATTATTATTATAGCACCACTGAAATATAGTGTTATTGATAAATCATGTATTGCTCAGCATATTTGGGATAATAGTCATCATGTAGATAAAAAGAATCTCAGCTAGATGCTTACGAAAGTATATATATATATATATATATATATATATATATATATATATATATATATATATATATATATATATATACAGGGTCGCTGATAAGTCTGGAAACGGTCGATTATCCGGGAAAATATACAAGGTGTCGAAAAAAGTTTTATACAAAAGTTTTTGGGTTCTTCAATGTCTACTAGGCGGTGATAATTTCATTTATACAGGGTTGGTCATACAGGCGTGGCACACCAATATTAATTTTTTTTAATGGAACACCCTATATATTATTCGATATTTCAATCCTTCTCTTAATTTTGAGCAACATTTATCAGAAGCATGATGTACATAAACTCAATCGTTTCCGGGTAAAAAAATAAATAAAAATAAACGCTATTGTTTTTAAAATCTATTGGATGAAGAACAAAAATAAATGAAAAGTAGAATATCTCTTGAAAACAATCTGTGAGTGTGAAAAGAACCGGTTGCGATGTTTTTAACATTGTTTGAAATCCTATTTTATAAGATGTTCAAAGTGTTCTCCATTGACCTCCTGACAATAATGAATTCGCTTAACAAAACATTGCACTGCATTTACAAGAGCGTTTTGAGGAATGTTATTAATTTCATGCACAATCCTTGCTTGCAACTCTTCAATATTCTGCGGTCTATTTTGGTAAATTAAATTTTTTACATGACCCCACAAAAAAAAGTCAAGCGGCGTCATGTCGGGAGACCTAGCTGGCCATTCAATAGTTCCCCTGCGCCCTATCCATCTGCCAGGAAAGGTTTGATTCAGATATTCCCGTACCTCAATTCCAAAATGAGGGGGTGCCCCATCCTGCTGAAACCATATTTCTTCCGCTGGTAGATTTGGGTCGTTATTGTTCAGAAATAATCGACTAACGTCTGGAACAATTGATTCTTGCAAAAGTGTCAAATATCGAGCAGAGTTCAAATTACCGTGTATAAAATAAGGTCCTATGATATGTCCACCAATAATAGCACACCAAACATTTACTTTTTGCGGTCTTTGGGTGTGAATTTGTTCCATCCAATGTGGGTTTTCGTCTGACCAGTACCTACAGTTGTGTCGGTTGACTTGTCCATTCAAACAAAATGTAGATTCGTCGGAAAACAAAATGTGGTTGGCAAAGTTAAAATTTTGGCGTAACTTCTCCATAATAAGTTCACAGAACTCGATTCTGCGATCAAAATCGTCTTCACTCAGTTCTTGCAATAAGTGAATTTTATATGGACGGAACTTTTCCCGCTTCGTAATCTTTTGAATTGAATATCGACTCATATTGTGATTTAAAGCCAACTGCTGTGCCGAAGTTTTCGGATTTTCCACCACATCCAATATTACATTCAAAGAATTTTCTTCATTTGTAACGGTTACTGGCCTTCCAGTTCTAGGTTTATCCTTGATACCGCCAGTTTCGTGAAAACGATGCAAAGTTTTCGAAACTGTGGATTTGGAGATCGATTCCCGCTCAGGATGCAACTCATTGAACATAATGACCACTTGAGCAAAACTTCGTGTTCTATCACCGTACCCTATCATCATTAAAATTTCGATACGTTCGGTTTCACTTAAACTTGCCATTTTGCACAAAAACTGTTGACACTAAATTACTAATGTTTCAAAACTGTTGACACTGAATGAATGTTTGACATTCGTTGTCCTGGAAACATTTTAAAACAAAAGAATAATACTGCGTTTCTTATGGGCATCTTATCTTATCTTGGGATTCCAAACAATGTTAAAAACATCGCAACCGGTTCTTTTCACACTCACAGATTGTTTTCAAGAGATATTCTACTTTTCATTTATTTTTGTTCTTCATCCAATAGATTTTAAAAACAGTAGCGTTTATTTTTATTTATTTTTTTACCCGGAAACGATTGAGTTTATGTACATCATGCTTCTGATAAATGTTGCTCAAAATTAAGAGAATGATTGAAATATCGAATAATATATAGGGTGTTCCATTAAAAAAAAATTAATATTGGTGTGCCACGCCTGTATGACCAACCCTGTATAAATAAAATTATCACCGCCTAGTAGACATTGAAGAACCCAAAAACTTTTGTATAAAACTTTTTTCGACACCTTGTATATTTTCCCGGATAATCGACCGTTTCCAGACTTATCAGCGACCCTGTATATATATATATATATATATATATATATATATATATATATATATATATATATATATATATATATATATATATATTATTGTGTACTAGATGTATTATATTTGTATTTAGAATTTATGTATATTTACTTATTAATGATTGTATATATATATATATTAAAAAACTGTAATTCTTATGTGTTTTTACTCAAAAAACCCACGCTATGTGCACTAATTATAGTATATGACGTGTCTGTATATTTATCTGTGTATTATTTTTGTATTTTTATACTATTTGTGTGTTTTAGAAAACTAAAACTTTTAAATACGTGTGGAATATTGTTATTTTAACTTATAATTTGTATGTTCAGTTATATTTAGTTATAAGTATTTGTGTTTTATGTAGAAAATTTTGATTAATATATTGTTGGGCGCCTTCTGTTTATAATAAATGATAGGTTAGTTCTGCAAATTTTACCTGATTTGTCAGTCTATTTATATTTTATTCTATCAACAGTTTCTTTTTATTTTAGGACACTTGTTATAACCCTTTACTGCAAAGCTCATAGGAGGAGCTCCATCTTGTTGAAACACTAATTAATTTTCTTGATAGCGATCATCATTTTCAACAATGTCAATTGGTAGAGGGTAAACGATATCTTCTAGTAACTCCAAATACGCTTCGCCACTAAAATTGCCATCAAGAAAAATTGGTCCGATTAAACGGTCTCCAAAAATGCTAGCCCATATATTCAATTTCTGTGGAGTTTGAATGTGGACTTCGTGAAAATTTCTTGGATTATTTTCTGCCCAATAACGACAGTTATGACGATTGACTGTAGAGTTTAATAAAAACGCACACTCGTCTGAAAAACAGATATTGAACAGAAAGTTCCCGTTATCAGCTATTCGTGCAGTCATAACTTCACAAAACTCCAGCCGCCGATCAAAATCATCTTCATTCAGTTGTACAAGATGAATTTTATACGGGTAAAATTTATGATGCTTCAATATTCGCTGAATAGTTCTTTCTTTGATGTTTGAAACAGTGGCCAATTTTCTCGTGCTCAAAGTTGGGTCTGCAGCAATTTGTCCTAAAACTTCAATTTCAGTAGTCTCATTTCTAACCGGAAATTCACGTTCAGGATCCCGTTTTTTGTTGGCTAGTGAACCACTTTGTAGAAACTTTGCAATTAACTCCAAAATGTATTTTCTGTTAACATGTCTGTTCGAACGTCGTTCATCGTTTTTGAAAAAAAGAGTAATTATTTCAACTCTTTCTTCTACAGAATACACCATTCTGAAATTGATTTTCGGTAGTACTATCAAGTATCAAACCGATCGATAAACTGAAATAATAAACCGCATTTCTCTTATTCCGATAAGAAGTATTCTAATAGTCAATTTTTTTGTTTACAAACCAACAAAACATTGACTATCAGCACATTTATTATCGGAATGAGTGAAATGCGTTTTGCATCTTCAACTGTGAAATAATTTTTAAACGAGTTGATAAAACTTCCAAAAAAATGTGTGTGCTGAATTCAAAAAAGAAAGGGCTTTCAAATGATGTAACACTCGGCTCATGTTCCCTATTTAAAATATAAGGGTTGTTATCACCACCCTTAAGGGGTTGATGTGACAAAGTTGAGTTTTATGTCAAAACATGTCCTTCTCAGCAGTCCGTTTCAGCGTGTCTTAAAAAAAAAATTCTGGACGCAAATCTGTCTGTTCCGTTTTCAATGCGCCATCCTATATATATATATATATATATATATATATATATATATATATATATATATATATATATATATATATATATATATATATATATATATACATAAACATCTAAAATTTTTAATGGGCCTTGGTTTGGGTTCTAGGTACCCAAGTTGGCGCTCATCTGAAGAAATTTTTTCAAAAGCTTTTCATCATGACCTCTTTATTAACGAGTTTTTCTTAATAAAAATTCGTTTTTAATCAGCTTAAAGATGGGCAGCTGCAAAAAGTGAATTTTGTAAGCAAGATGTGGAATAAACTTGTTCGCTTTAATTCGATATGGAAGGAATTCAAATTTCTTTTGCAGCGCTTTAAAATCCGTGGTCCAATTAAAACATCAAACTTAAAGCAGCACACAGCAGGCACTACAACTTAATCAAAGTTTAATCTACAAACTATTCAATTACGTGTTGTAAATTTAAAAAAACACTTTACCGAAGACTTGTCTCAAACGCATAATAAATCAACCAGAATGTTATGCAATTAAATTTCTCAGTCTGTGCAATGAAGTTGATAGAAGTTCTGTAAAGTTTTTAATCAACCATCCGCTGACTCAATTCTGGGGACAAGAGAACAAGAAGGCGGTATTGTCCTTTAGTCTTTATGCAACGCCTCTCTGCATGCAAACTTATAAATTACGTTCTTATTAAGTTAGACTTTCCTTATACTTTATGTTCTCATTATCGACCTGCGTGCTTGTAGCCCGGAGTGCTGATTAAAGTTTAATGGATTAGAAAACCCTTTTAAGTTTTTTAATAGGCTCTTTACATTATTAATTAAGCTTCCTTTAAGATCAACAGAAATTAATATAGACAACTTTCAATCAGGAAGACGTCACTTCCCGAGGAGATTTAGGGGGAATTGTACAGCAGGTTGTGTTTTTGGGTAATTTACTTTATAAAATGATAAGAAGAAAAATCATAAGTTTAAAGCGATTTAATTATCGTAATCAAAGTTACAAAAGCAACAATATCGCCAACGTCAAAATCATTATTACAGTCTATGGGTAACGTCACCTTGTTATCGCAACTATTACACTCTATTTCCAGCAGCTCTTTTCGTTTATTGTGCTTCTCCATTTTATCAATTGGATCGAGGTTTTCAGATATCTGCATTTTTTTTCTTTTTTTCAAATTTAATATATATATATATATATATATATATATATATATATATATATATATATATATTATGATGTGCTCCGGCTAAGCAGAGGCCCGACGGATAAGTTGCCAATCTGTCATTCGAGCGTGACCTAAATATTCTAAGTTAAATATCCTCGGGCGCCATCTTTATTCCCTAATACATAGGAGGAGGTCAGATCCCCGTGAGGACTTGTGCTAAGGCCCTCGTAGAACACCACATAGTTACTGTTTCATAACAGCCTTGTCCTAGGGTAACTCGAGTGGAGAATAAAACTATAGCCAGGGGTCGAAAGTTATTATATCCCGTAGAGTTCTCAGGAGGTAAGTAGGCTTTAATTACTCACTCCCGAATAATGGCTGTTTTTCCTAACTTACAAAGTTGGAAGCAGAAATATCATAAACAGGTAAATATCAATCACGATATACCTCCGCTAGTTACAATCCGTCACAGGATACTAGCTTGAACACACCTACACTAGTGCAAGATAACTACAGGCAGTGCTGTGAAACGCAACTAATTTTATAAAACGCTGTAATATCATTTAAAATATTTACAAATGAAAATGACAATAATAAAAATCCATAAATAATTAAAACCAAAAATTCCCTACAATTCATGCGAATACAGAGAAACATATCCCAGGTCAGATAACGTTATCTCTGATAAGACATTCTTTCATAGTGGAATTTACACAAATATGTTAATATATAAAAGTACCAGGATGTACGACTAAAATAATATTCGTGCTAATTATTACAAACAAAGCGTGGGGTTAGCATTAGCACAGCATACACAAAGCATAACAAAGCAACGGCAAGCGTTAAGCGGAACATCCAAGCATCATACGTAGAATGGACCCGCTATGGGGGCAAGCAAACTGTTCCCCCGCTTCCAAGACCCTAACTCGCTAACTAATACCACCGGGTGACTGGTTCCCTCTTTCTATCGAGCACTATACATAGCTAACAGTGCCATCCAGCGGTTAGGTACCATTCTGGATCGAGCCATGCTTCCTCCAAGGACAGAACGTCCCTCAAAACAAGCGTAGTGACCCAATACAGCACAGGATGCCGGGCACACTCAATACTCCCCTAAATCAGCACTGTTTGTGCTCCCGTTTCCCTTATATGGGTAAGAAACGTGACCAACTTGGCACTTATCTAGGCTGGACACTCTAGCTAGTTAACCACCTGGTTTAGCGAGCGCATACCCTTTAGAATAGATCTATGTTTCCTTCAAGAACGTCCCTCAAAACAAACGTAGTCCACCCTGTATAGTACGCTGTGATTCGCTAAAACGCCCTAATTCCACTACAATACGGTATAATTATTTACTGACTTCGACCTCCCTTACATGGGTAACCCGTGACCAGTTTTGTCACTCCTACATACGCGGAAAATCCTAACACGCTGTTTATATTTCACATAGAACAGCATTAATAAAACACCCAAACAATTTTACCAGTTTGCAAATTATACTTCTTCAAGTTTACCGAAGTATAACTAACCTTGCAACCTATCCTAATAGAACACAGTCTTCCTAGACTCTCGTTCTTCGCGATTAAATAAATAACACGCTGCTTTCCCACTACTTCGTAGTGTAGTGAAAGAATAAACTTTCCAGGTATCACACCTAACGGACGATTTGAAAAACCTCTACAACGTATTACTACCGGTACTTGTCGCAAGCGCGGGCTGAAGGCTTCTCTACGATCGCGTTTCGTTTTTTTTTTTTTCTCCCTTACTTGCCATGCGCCCCGTGACGTACCCAGAATGAATCTAATCGCGCTTGTCAGACCGGCGCTGTGCGTTCCATTCTACAAAATTTGCGTTTCGCCTGTGGCGACTTTTCATACTTTGAAGTGTATCTAAAATGAGTCTGATTTATTACCTAGCAAATATCCGTTATTTACACCGCCTAAACGACTTATGCATGTAGAAAGACCAAAATAATGAGTAGTAAAACAGCCATTACAAATGGAAACTATAGAACCTCGGTGGTTCAGGGACAAGAACGTGTGCAACTGAACCGAAGGGTACTGGGTTCGATCCCAGGGTACTCCTTTCACGTTTTCAGTACAAACTGTAACATTAACATCAACCGAGGTTCTGGAATTGTATTTGAGTTGTATGTCTGCATGTTCCGTCCTTCGGAGGTGGCGTAAATCCGTCGGTTGCGTGTCCATGCGATGTTGGGCACGTTAAAGATCCCTATACTCCTTACAGAAAGGCAGGGGTTCGGCAAAATTTCTAGGATAGTGAGGTGAAACTGCTCTCTGGCGTCGGTGATTGGCCATAGTCGCGGAAATAGGCCGACGATAAAGAAATAAAAACACACACACACAATGATTATCAGTATGTTTTTAGCTTCAAAACTATCAAAGTAGAATAATGTAAAAATATTACTTAAATCAGATGACATGCCCTGGTATCAGAACACAAGAAGGAGTATTGCGTAACTTTAGATATATTCTTTTCTTATGACATTTCAAAATCCTATCCCTGAGACAAATGACATTAACGTTATCTGAGAGTGTTGGTCCCATAAAATCAAGTTCTGTAACATTCGCCACCCTCCGTATTACTTTCAGAGATACAATCTGACGTACAATGACATAAAATAAAGAGCTCGTTTTTATCTCAATCTAAATGAGAAAGACTTGACATTGTAGTAAATGGTTTCGTGCTGGCAGTCTTTAAATAAGCTAGATATAATTTGTGACCGCTCGCCTTCTCTCTTTCTCGACAAATCGCATGTATGAACACATTCTGTTCCCGATTCCACAGTAACAATTAGTCAAAGATAAGAGATTGTGATATAAATGTAAATCGCTCTATCGCAATTAAATGCTGTGGTTTTATTAGGTTTCGCCTTATCTTGTGTAAACTGTAGACTGAAAACTGAGTACCGACATGCATATTACAGGAAATGGGTACAAACAGATTTTATGGTGTGGACAGTTATGGTGAAAGCTACAGAAATAAAAAATGTCTGGACGCAGCAAGTGCGTTATGGTAGTGAATTTTTATTAAATCCTTCATATTTGAATAACTCAATTTTATATAAACTTTGTTGAATTTTGTCTTTCTCAATTGAAATAGCCTAGTAATTTTTGGAGAAAATAATTTTTTTCGAAAGAAAACTCAAAATTTAAATAACTCAATTTTATATAAACTTAGAAAGTTTAGTTTTGATATATGTAGTAAGGTCTTTCCCGAGGCTATATATGCACCAAATTTCATTACAATAGATTTGTAATTTTCGGAGAAAAAACATTTTTTCGAAAGAAAACTCAAACTTTTCCCGGAAAACCTTGTCGATTTCCCTGGCTAACGAACTCATCCGAGCCATTAATAAAAGAAAGGCACTTGCCAAGTTTTATCGAAATCACTTGTTTATTTTTTGAGTTAGCAGTTGGATATATATATATATATATATATATATATATATATATATATATATATATATATATATATATATATATATATATATATATATAAATATGTAAAAATTGAAACCGACTCAGGATATGGGTTCTAGGGGTCCTAGTTCGCGCTCATTTGAAAAAAATTTTGCAAAGTCCCACCATCGATACCTCTCTATAAGTGAATTTTTTTAAATAACAATTCACAAAAAACACAAAAAACTGTGTAGTAGTTTCTGAACGTTTGCAGGGAAGGGTGTGATTTTGGCTGGTTGCATACCGCTCATACTGAAGTGGTTTTCAAGTAAGAAACAAGACACCCTATAATTAACTTATACAATTTTTTCTCGTCTCTTGTATAATAATAATTAGATTCTGCTTTACAGTAGAAACGCGTCACCCTGTATAATATGACAAAATATAACAAACGCTGTTTAATTCACCCACTAACATTAATAAAGGAATAATTTGCACTTGTATATAAAAATTTCCCAAATGACACAAATAAATCGTCGACTCAAACAAATAAACAAATAAACGATCTCATATCATACGGTAAATGTCAGTTACACCGCCTATCAGACCTGCGCAATAATATCAAATGTTCCGTTACCACGGCAACAACATACTAGATCTCGTATAAGTTGTTGACAATGAAAGGCGGTGAAATTAAACATAAATGTGTCAAATTTGAATAGCTCAATTTTCTGTAACTCTAGAAAGCTGAAGTTTGGCACATAGTTAGGTCTTTCCCAAAGAAATATGTGCACCAAATTTTATCTAAATATCTTTGTAATTTTCGGAGAAAAAAATTTTTTTCGAAAGAAAACTCGAAATTTTCCCGGAAAACCGTGTCCGATTTTTGTGGATAACGAACTCATCCAAGCTATCAATAAAAGAAAGGCACTTGCCGGGTTTTATCAAAATCGGTTAATTATTTGTTGAGTTATCGGTTGGATACACATATATATATATATATATATATATATATATATATATATATATATATATATATATATATATATATATATATATATATATATATATATATATATATATATAAACATATAAAAATCGAAACTGACCCCGGATATGGGTTCTAGGCGCCCAAATTCGCGCTCATTTGCAAAAATTTTTGCAAAGTCTCACCATCGATACCTCTCTATTAGTAATTTTTTAAAAATAAAAATTCATTAAAATGTCTGGACGCAGCAAGTGCGTTATGGTAATGAAGTTTCATAGAAATGACCTCGCACCAAATATTTTTTATAACTTTCTTCCCTGTAACATGGAAATCTAAATTTTGGCATATAGTTTCCTTTTAATGTCATAAACTTCTGTACAAAATTTTATTACCATAGTTTTTATTTTTAGAGATGAAAATGTTGTCCGAAAGAAAACGCAGAATGTGCTAGGGAAACCTAGTTCGATTTTCCTGGATAACGAACTTATCCAAGCCATTTAGAAAGTGAAGGTGAGACGGTTCTAAGCCTCTCTTCATATTTCTGACAGCTTGTTAACTCTGGGGGTGAAAAACATAGTTAATATATGGACATAATACTCACTTGCGAACACTCTATAGCTAACAATTTGCATGTTTTGGTATATAAACAGTTTGTTTGTAATGCACACTTGTAAAACCTTGGAAAGGCACCAGTTATACTTTGACTTTTCTTGTAGTTAAGGATTCATAGAAATAAACAACCCTCTTTATCTAATTTTACTTGTAAAGAATTAACCTAAGTCCAAAACAGTAAACAAGTTTATATTTGAGGTTTTGTTTACATTTTTAATAGTAGCAATTGCCCTTAGGTAAGGACTGTCGCATGTATCTTTAACCCTACATTAGGCGTGCGGTGACAAAGGCAAGGAGGCCGGCAGTTGATCTGCGCTGACGGAATCCATGTGTTTTCAAGAAATTTTAGTAATTCGGTGTATATATACTTTTACATCACTTTAGAGACGACTGAAAGGAGAGAAATAGGCCTGTAGTTGCTAGGAAGCGCTTTGGATCCTTTCTTGGAGACGCGTTGTACTCGAGCAGTTTTCCAGTTACTAGGGAATATGTCTCTATTGTAAGATGTCTGAAACAGACGAGTGGGGGGGGGGGCAGGAGCAAGTTCTGGTGTGCATTTTTTGAGAACAATTGCTGGGATCTCGTCAAGGCCAGAGGCTTTCCTGGTATTAAGAGAAGAGATCATCTTTCGTACCTTTTTAGTTTTGAAAATGATATCCGCCATTTTATGCGCGACATTGGGGACTGTTGGTGGTTGACCATTTGGAGGTGGGTTGAGAGTATAATTGCCTGCGAACAACGAGGCAAAGAGTTCAGCCTTGCCCAGGGCGGTAGAAACAATTTCATCCCCTAAGACAAGAGGTGGGAACGTGCTCTTGCAGAAATTATTCCCAATAGATTTAGCAAGAGTCCAGAAGGGTTGGCTGCCGCTGGAGCTTAAGAAGGCTTTGTTTTTGATGTGGTTATTAAACGAGTTTTTTGCCTCAGAAAGAATGCGTACATAGCGGTTTCTTGCGTCGTTAAATTCTTGACGGTTTTCTTGACTGGGATTGTGTAGAAGCGTTTTGTGAGCTTTGACCTTTTCAAGTCTGGCCTTGTCACAGGATTTAGAGAACCAGGGTTTTTGAGTGGCTGCAGAGCTTTTCTGTGTACGTGGAATAAATAATTCCATGTCAGCTTGGATAATTTCAGTTACGTTTTGTGAGATATCAGAGGGGTCAGGATGGGAGAAGCAGACAGACGTCCATGGAAATGAGGAAAAGTAGTCTCGCATTTCGTCCCAGTTCGCGGAGTTGTAGTGCCAAACGATACGTGGGTGTGATGACTGTGTGACCTCGGGTTGCATTGCGCAGGAAGCAGTGACCATGCCGTGGTCTGAGCGAACAAGTGGGGCGGTGACTGATATCTTATATCAGTCAGGATTTGTAGTAAGAAGGAGATCCAAGGGATTTGAGCTGTGTGTTGGGATGTTGCTAAACCATATCGGCTAAAGAATTGCTGACTGCAAAGGCATCCGCTGCTCTTCCTTGTGGATCGGTTTTTTATGTAAATTTTAATGTTGTAAGTCCCAAACACCCCGCCAACTTGCCTATTACTAGTTATTATATGTGTAAATATGTGTATATGCATATAAAAAAAGAGTATGTGGCTAGTGGAACTTGCCTTCCGAAGCCATTCACCTATATATACACACACTTGTACTGTTGTTAATCTCACTGATTCAATTACTGTACCTGTTGATTTGCCACACGTTATATTACAATTACATAATAATATTTGGTTCGAGTAGGTAAAATTAGTTTTCTTCTAGATATTAAATCTAGCACAGGGAAATTAAGCTTCAGCATAACTCCAGAATACATAGATAAAGTAATGGTACAACGTAGCGCGGTTCGATTTAATACTCAGATATTAAGGATTTCAATCAGCTTTCATGTTTGTTCAGTATTAGCAGAGATAATTGAACTTCTGATCTCTGACTTCATCTCCATGAAGATCATGTTGTATCACTGTAATTGAAACATTAAATGGAAAACAGCTTTAGCTAAGTGTATTTCAGTTCATATTAGTAAAATTGCTTTATCTCTTCTTTGCTCTAGTTAACCTGAAACACTTAGCTAGAATTGCCTTTTAGGGAATTTTTGTAAAAAAAAATCACTAATGAGGAGACCGCGACTTTTGTATTTGGAAGAAATTTCTTCAAATGAGCGCGATTTAGAACTCCTGGAGCCCTAATCCGAGGCCGGTTTCAGATTTTTTATGTATATATATATATATATATATATATATATATATATATATATATATATATATATATATATATATATATATATATATTCAGAAAGATTTCCGCGGTCTTTAATGTGAGACATGCTTGGTTCTCGGGTTAAACCGCGTCCAGAATTTATGGAAACTCGACGTTTCGGCTCCTGTTTTGGAGCCATTTTCAAGAGGTAAAGGAAATATGTAAGGACACTCTAAGGCCTTAATCTGCCTACTCCTTAGAGTGATGGACAAAGGTGGGTAAAGGAAATATGTAAGGACACTCTAAGGCCTCAATCTGCCTACTCCTTAGAGTGGTGGACAAAGGTGGGTAAAGAAAATATGTAAGGACACTCTAAGGTCTCAATCTGCCTACTCCTTAGAGTGGTGGACAAAGGTAGGTAAAGGAAACATGTAAGGACAGTCTCAGGCCTCAATCTGCCTACTCCTTAGAGCGGTGGATAAAGGTAGGTTGGGTTGTTGTAGCTCGATTACGGGGCCTCAATCTGCCTCAGATCTCTCTGAGGCCTAGGGTTGAACACACTGAGACCTCACAGACGATCTCCGGCGAGATTTGGGGAGTAGGCAGATTGAGGCCCCGTAATCGAGCTACAACAACCCAACCTACCTTTATCCACCGCTCTAAGGAGTAGGCAGATTGAGGCCTTAGAGTGTCCTTACATATTTCCTTTACCTACCTTTGTCCACCACTCTAAGGAGTAGGCAGATTGAGGCCTTAGAGTGTCCTTACATATTTTCTTTACCCACCTTTGTCCATCACTCTAAGGAGTAGGCAGATTGAGGCCTTAGAGTGTCCTTACATATTTCCTTTACCTCTTGAAAATGGCTCCAAAACAGGATCCGAAACGTATATATATATATATATATATATATATATATATATATATATATATATATATATATATATATATATATATATATATATATATATATATATATATATATATTGTTTATATTTGTGTACTTGTAATATTTGTGATTTTATGTGTATTTATGTATAATTTTAAGTATAATTATTCTTGTTACTAGTTTAGTTTAATTATATTATATTTTTGTAAAATTATTCGTGTAATTTGTAGATTTTAGTTTCCTATATCTTTGTATACCTAGTATTGCAATGGATATTACTTATGAATTTAAAATTATGTATATATGTAGTTGGGCGCCTTTAAATTTATTTATCTATTTATTATAGGGTTCAATATTATTTAAATTAATTTGCAACTCAAATTCTGACACATTTTTAAACAAGTCTTTTTAATCCCTAACAGCCCCCATGAAGGTGTTGCTGGATCTACCCCCACCATATACTTAGTTATTATGGGGGAGGCCAGACTAAGACTATACAGACTAGCCTGCAATGGTAGACTGAAGATCGACCCAGACTTCCACTGCAAAATTCAGGAGATCGTGAAGGAGCCCATGCTTGGAATGAGGTCAGACTTCGCGAGCCCGCAAATCTGCAGGAAAAACCACTTTACAATGGAAATCCCCGACCGCGAGGCATGGCGGGACTAGACGCCATGCATACCACGGTACGCGCTCGTCAGGTTCACCGACGGATCCGGCGGGGAGCATGGGACGAGGGCAGGTTTTTATTCAGAAGGACCGAGGGTAAAAAATAGTATTTCACTCGGAGCCCATGCCACGGTCTTTCAGGCCGAAATGTACGCCACCCTGCACTGTGTGCGGGAGAACAAGAGGAGGAGCTACACCAACAAGCGGATCCTCATAGTCACAGACAGCGAGGTAGCGCTTAAGGCCGTAAATAGCCCACGAGTAAATTCCTGGCTGGTAAGTGAATGCCGAGACGAGACGAGCGACCTGGCTGGGCAGAATGAGATCACCCTCATCTGGGTGCCGGGTCACTTGGGGTCAAAGCAAAGAAGAAGTGGACAGTCTCACGAAAATGGGGTCAGCAGAACCATTTATGAGACCAGAAGCGGTTCTGGGCGTGACAAAGAATACGACCAGGGGAGCCTTTAAGTTCTGGTTCAGAAACCAACAGAAGGTGTACTGGGCGGACTGTCCAGGGCTCAGACATGAGAAGTCATTAATTGACGGACCCAGTTCAAAGAGAGCTGTGGAGCTGCTAAATCTTAGCAGAGGACAGCTCAGAAACAAAACAGGTCTCTTGACGGGACACATGGCCGTCAAGAGACACCTGCATAATATGGGGCGGTGCGAGGGGGACCTCGCATGCAGACTCTGCGGCGAGGGCGAGGAATCATCCCAGCACACCTTGTACGGGTGTAAAGCTCTTGACCGCAAAGGACAACTGATCTACGGTCAGTCTAGACCGGAGACTGAGCAATATAAAACTTCACCCTACCAGTCGCTGTGTAGACTAGGCATAGTGATTTTGGAATGGATGGAGTAAAAAGACTAAGGGCATGCACAATAAGCCAAAGGCTGCAGTGGTATCGGGGCGGCAAATGCGCAGACGTGCCTTGAGGGAAACAAAGTATCTTTAATGCAAGCAGGCTTTAATTTGGTTACCGGTATAACATATATAGTAGAAATGTGCCTTATAGAATCAAAATAACTTATTGCTTAAAAATGTACACAAATTTTATGAAAATAAACTTTAAATGTTTCCCAGAAAACTGGTTATTAAGCCAACAAACCTTAGGTTAATAACAAATTGAGTTATTGAAATTTGAAGCATTTAATGAAAATTCACTACCAAAACGGACAAACTCCGTCTTGATTTTTTGCTTACAAACATACATCATATTTCGATGAAAAATACAAAAATGCAATAATATAAGGGTGTTCGAAAAAAACATTGTAGGTATCACCAACAACTTTTGGGCCATCCTGTAATTGTCAAAATAATTTTATAAGATGTAGCTCAAGACACCCCATAATTAACGTATACAATTTTTTCTCGTATCTTGTATAATAACAATTATATTTAGCTTTACCGTAGAAATGCGTCACCTGTATGTATATATGTAAACAGATAAAACTCAAACCAAACTCGGATATGGATTCTAGGGGGCCTAATTTGCAATCATTTGAAGAAATCTTTTTAAAATTTATAACTCGCGGTTTTGAATATTAAAGAAATTTTTCTACGAAAATTAGCTAAAAATTATACATTTGAAAAAATGTTTTCAAAATTCAAAAGTTAGAATCTCCTCATTAGTTAATTTTTTTAAGCCAATTCACTAATATCCGACTTGTTTTGCTTTTTGCATATGACAAACAGAGGGTTTTCGTTCAAATGGTATACACTAATAAACTCAATTTACCAGAACAGAAATTTACTGTGACAAAAATTTAAACAACAAATTTATGTAAACAAGATTGCCATATATGTACAAATCAAAAATTAAATTAACTTTTTACTCTCTAAATACAGGGAATACTGATTTTTAAATCTCTTTTACATAATGAATTGCTTATTGTATTGTTTATACGAAAATAACGTCCTTAAAATAAACAGGCAAAATAATTTTGTAAATACATATTTTATTATTTTATTAAGCAAAAAATATATAGGCATTATTTAATATTCAGAGAACGTATTTGCTTTGACATCATCACATCATTTAGAATAAATGGAATACGACCCGGCACGGAATAAATGTATACGTATATTTTACAACAGGCAGAGAAGTACTGGCCGTTTTGAGTTTTGCTATCTATTCGTTGCTTATTTTATAACCAAAAATTCGCTACCAGCTAAGCCAGCAAGACCTTAGACCAGCGATCCTATGGGGCGCTCCCCCCTAGAGGGGGGGGGGGCGTGATAAAACTAAATTGGGGCGCGAGCATATAAAGAATAAATGAAAAAAAATATCTTATCAAAAATGTATTTAGTTTACTGCAAAAAGAGCAATAAAATACACTTATATAGGATTTTTACTTAATTTACTTCTTCTTTGCTTTTTCTGCTCATGTTTCCTTTTTACTACCTACCCCGCCCAGCACCACTATTCACTTCAAGTCCCGTAACTTCCTTGGGTGGTGCGAACAAGAAATTTTTCTTGTGGTTTGTGCATCCACGTGGGGTCCTAGTAATATTTCTGAAAACAATTTTTTGAAAAGCGTTCGGGAGCTAATCTGCAAATTTACCGAATTTTCATTAAATCCTTCAAATGTCCATAACTCAGTTTGCTATTAACGTAAGCTTTGTTGGTTAGCAAACCAACATTTAAGTTAATTTGCGAAAATTTGTTGTATATTTTTAAACCATAAGTAATATTAATAAAATGTAGTACATTGTTTCTACTACATAGGCTATACCAATAATCAGATTAATGCCTGCTCGCATTTGCTATTAAAAAAAGTTTATGGTAATTCACTTCCATATCATAGGACCTCGGTGGTTCAGAGGTAAGAACGTGTGCCTTTAAACCGAAGGGTACTGGGTTCGATCCCGGCGTACTCCTTTCACTTTTTCAGTACAAACTGTAAAATTAATATCAACCGAGGTTCTGGCATTGTATTTGAGCAAGTTGAATGTCTGCACGTTCCGCCCTTCGGAGGGGGCGTAAAGCCGTCGGTCCCGTGTCCATGCGATGTTGGGCACGTTAAAGATCCCTACCCTCCTTACAGAAAGACAGGGGTTCGGCAAAATTTCCAGGATAGTGAAACTGCTCCCTGGTTTCGGTGATTGGCCATAGTCGCGGAAATAGGCCGACGTTAAAGAAAAAAAAAACAAAAAAAAACAACACTTCCATATCACACTTCCTGCATCCAGACTTTTGAAAAATGTTTATATATTTTCGAACAATAAATTTATTTCGATGAAATGTGGTACATTTCTACTATATAGGCAACCAAATTTGACGCCTGCTTTCATCAAAAAAAAACATTTGCTATTAAAAATATTTTAAAGAAAATTCGTTACCATAACGCACTTGCTGCGTCCAGAGATTTATTTTACTGAACTTGTTTTATTTTGGTTTTTTAAAAGCAAGATCTAAATAACTAAAATGTAGGTTATAAACTTGCAGCTTTGGATACAGAATCAAAGAGCTTTCAGAAAAGGTGCCGCTTTATCTACCTTCCCTCTTCAAATTAAGGGGATGAAACTCGCCCCTACCAGGGGTTGAATGCTACATATTCGATATTTGCCCGCGATTGATATCCCGTTACAGATTTCAGTTGGATCTAAATCCGGACAATAGTGAGGCTATAATCACCTCCCAAACCCTAACGTACTTGCACTTATGTATCAGATTTATTATTTTTGTAAGATAAAGAGCACACTGTTTGGTTTGGAGATGAAAAGAAAATCAAATACTAAACTCAGCTTTAGCTTGTTCTGCCCAAAGTCCTAGATTTATGAGATCTTTGAGTCAAATCACCGGCACTACGTTACTTACTTTGAAGAGATCTAGACAATAAATATAAAGAATTTTTAGTTGCAGCACCACCAGGATGGAGAAAGGTTAAATGAGGAATCTATCATTCAATTAAAACCGATATTAGAACACAAATATTGAAATTTATTGATATCAATTTCAGCATTAATTAATAATGTTGGAGTTAATTTAATCAAGACTCCTGGCAGATTAAATATAAGATGTACATTACAAAAAAGCAAAATAAATATTTAATGCAAAGTTAAAGGTTTTTATGTTAAATCTAACAATGCTCTTAATTTTAATTTTTTAGGTAGTTTCTAGTTAATTGTTCTAGCCAGATCATGTTTTGCTTTCTTAAAAGTTTATGAGAAAAGCTCATATATTGTAAAATTAAGTAATTGTTAACAAGTCTGGCTAAAGTTTTAAAAATCACTCAAGAAACTTATAAAGGACTCACATATAATGCACTGGCACTTCCAGCAGCTCACAGGGCGATGTCAGACCTTCGCGGGATGCCCTGCAGGTGTTGATTGCCTGCAAATAGAAATGTAAGAGCTGCAAGGGGTAGCATCAGCATTTAGCGCTTACCATAGTCGCATAATTTCCCCCAAGAGAGGAGCCAATAATTGTCAGAGAAAGAATGTAGAGGTGACGACAAGAAGTAAGCATACTTGAAATGAACACTCAAAAGGTGACGCTAAAAATAAGGTCGAAAACAATACAGAAGGTGCGGTAGACAATAGTGTGGAACTTTAACATGGAAATAAACGTAAAAGTAAACGTAAAGGTAAACGTAAGGGTAAACGGTAACCTGAATGTAAACGTGAACCTAAATCTGAAGGTAAAACTGAATGTAAGCCTGAATCTGAAGGTAAAACTGAAACTCAACCTGAAGGTAAAGGTAAACTTGAACCCTGCAATTACAACAGAGAATGACATTAGCAACCTGCCGCTGCAATAAAAGCTTTATTAAAAACTTACCGTTTAATCCTTTTAAACGGGTCGTTACAATCACTGACATAACTCAAACTATTTGTAGCACATTGCACAATAATGACACCAAGTATACATGCCATGAAGACGCTGCACTTCATTAGCTTGTCCGAGAAAGTCTCCCGTTGATGATCGACCTCGACTGGTTTTGTTTGACTTCCACTACGAAGTCTGTAGCGCGTGTTTGTATTTAATTAGATCAGTCATAAATTGAATGTCTGGACTGGCATTTTTTAAGACCGTTTAATCGGACCAATTTTGCTTGATGGCAATTTGAGTGGGGAAACGTATATGTAGTTACTAGAAGATATCGTTTACCCTCTACTGATTTACATTGTTAAAAATGATGATCGCTATCAAGAAAATCAATTAGTCTTTCAACAAGATGGAGCTCCTCCGCACTTTTCACAACGTGTTAGGGAGTTTTTTGAGAGTTTCCAGAGCAATGGATTGGGCGTAGAGGTGCTATTGAGTGGCTCACTAGATCACCGGATTTAACTCCTTTAGACTTATTTCTATGGAGCCATTTAAAGAGTAGAATTTACGGAACAGAAGCGGAGTTTCTGGAAGAATTACGACCACGCATTGTTGAAGAATGCCGTCTAATAACTCCACAAATGCACCAGAATGTCAGAGCTCGTTTTGAACAAAATTTGTACTTTCGTATGGAACCTGGTGGTCAGCAATTTGAACACTTACTTAACTGAATAAACATTCTTGAACGTTTGGTTTTGTTTTAAAGTTTTTTTTTAATGAAAAATTGACTAATGCATTTTTATCACAATGAATGAAATACGTTCTTGCAACTCCAACTGTGAATAATTTTGAAACGAGTTGATAAAACTTCCAAAAAAATTTATGTTCTGAATTCAGAAAATAAAGAGCTTTCAAATGATGTAACACTCGACCCATGTTCCCTATTTAAAATATAAGGGTTGTTATCACCACCCTTAAGGGGTTGATGTGACAAAGTTGAGTTGTATGTCAAAACAGGTCCTCCTCAATATTAAAATTGACGTGTTTCAGCGTTTCTTTCAAAAAAATTTCGCTGGGCGAAAATCGGTCTGTTTCGTTATGGTAGTGAATTTTGATAGAAATTATTTGGCACCAAATATTTTGTTATAACTTTTTTTTCTTGTAACATAGATATCTAAATTTTGGTGTATAGTTTACTTTTGGTTGTCACAGTTTTTTATTTTTTCAGATAATTTTTTTTTTGAAAGAAAACTCATTATTTTTTCGGAAAACATTGTCCGATTTTCGTGGCTAACGAACTTTTCCAAGCCACTTACAAATGGAAGGCACATGCCAAATTTGATCAAAATCATTCTAGTATTTTTTGAGTTATCGGTGTGACGCAGGTATAAAATTGGAACTGTCCCCGAATATGGGTTCTAGGGGTCCTAGTTCGCGCTCATTTGCAAACATTTTTTCAAAATACAAAAGTTGGGATCGCCCCATTAGTGAGGGGAGGTATCACAATCCCCTACTTCCTACTTATCAATTTGGGGGCTGCAACACGCCAAGTCGGTTAAATGTAGTGGTGAAGTTTTCACGTTGCAGGATGACATTTTTAAATCTTAAATTAGGATGTCTTGAATTCGGCTGTTCCACACTGTATATAAATATATATATATATATATATATATATATATATATATATATATATATATATATATATATATATATATATATATATATATATATATATATATATATATATATGCACTTATACTTTCGCTTTCTTGGAGAAATTTTGGCAGAAAATCGTTAAAATAGAACATTTCAGTTTGTACTTCGCTGATTCTAAATTTTTCCTAAGACCAACATGCCTAAGCACACCTCTGCTTTTGTCATAATACACTAAGTTATGGATAGCGCGGCATTCGAATATTTCATAAACAGTTAAGACGGGACGTGGCCACATTTAATTAAGTGAGAGGGTGATATTTCACAAGACTTTCGGAAAAGCAGTTTATTAAAAACACGTCTGAATTAATCACAGCCGTTCCTGGAGAACTGACAAACCATTTAACAAGCAATACGTCTTTTAGTGGCCTTTTCTTTTGAAAGATTGTAATTATTTTTTCCAGGAGAAAAGGTAGCAGTAGGAACGTAAGAAGATGAATCGAATGCTAACGTGCTAATCTTTCATATATGATGCGCTTTGTCATTTTTTTCTTTTAGGATGAAACATCGTTACTAAAAAATTCGTTTTGTTCTGGAATTCAAACTGAATTGTTTGTGTTTACTTGCATTTGGTATAATTTGCTAATTTTACCTTATCACCGCTATTTGCAAATTCTTACTATGTATATACTCATATCTAAAACGAATTATGGTCGTTCTGTTATCAATCTGGGGTAGCAATATAAAAGAATAGACGAAGCCGGTGCATTATTGTGGTGAATATTAATTAACAGTATGTTTCATTCCTAAAAATTGGTAATTAAATAGGTAATAATATTGGTATATGCAAATACACCATTAGTTCAATAGAAGCAAATAACAATTCATATCTGACAACTAGCAAAATACATCTTTGCAGCATTTTCTTTTCCTTTTTTAGCGAATTTTTATTTAAAAATTCGCTAATAGAGAGATATCGATGGTGAGACTTTTATAAAAAATTTCAAATTGGGGCCACTAGAACCTGAAAGCAAGGGCCTTTTAATTTTTATGTTTATATATATATATATATATATATATATATATATATATATATATATATATATATATATATATATATATATATATATATATATATATATATACAGGCTGGCGCATGGAAAACGAAACGGACCGATTTGCGTCCAGAGAAATTGTTTTTTTAAGAAACGCTGAAATACGTCAATTTTAATATTGAGAGGGACGTGTTTTGACATAAAACTCAACTTTGTCACATCAACCCCTTAAGGGTGGTGATAACAACCCTTATATTTTAAATAGAGTACATGGGTCGAGTGTTACATCATTTGAAGGCTCTTTCTTTTCTGAATTCAGCACACTAATTCTTTTAGAAGTTTTATCGACTCCGTTAAAAATTATTCACAGTTGGACTTGCAAGAACGTATTTCATTCATTGTGATAAGAAATGCACTAATTAGTCAATTTTTCGTTAAAAAAAAAACTAAAAAACAAAACCAAACATTTGAAAATGTTTATTCAGTTAAGTAAGTGTTCCAATTGTTGACCACCAGCTTCCATACAAAAGTACAAAAGGAGAGCTCTGACATTCTGGAGCATTTGTGCAGTTATTAGACGGCATTCTTCAACAATGCGTCGTCGTAATTCTTCCAGAGACTCCGGTTCTGTTGCGTAAATTCTACTCTTTAAATGGCCCCATAGAAAGAAATCTAAAGGAGTTAAATCCGGTGATCTTGGGGGCCGCTCAATAGCACATCTACGCCCAATCCATTGTCCTGGAAACTCTCTGTTCAAAAACTCCCTAACACGTTGTGAAAAATGCGGAGGAGCTCCATCTCGTTGAAACATTAATTGATTTTCTTGATAGCGATCATCATTTTCAACAATGTGAATTAGTAGAGGGTAAACGATATATTCTAGTAACTCCAAATACATTTCGCCACTCAAATTGCCATCAATAAAAATTGGTCCGATTAAACGGTCTCCAAAAATGCCAGTCCAGACATTCAATTTCTGTGTAGTTTGAGTGTGGACTTTGTGAAAATTTCTTGCCCAATAACGACAATTATGGCGATCGACTGTAGAGTTGAATAAAAACGTACACTCGTCTGAAAAACAGATATTGAACAGGAAGTTCCCGTTATTAACTATTGGTGCAGTTATAACTTCACAAAACTCCAGCCACCGATCAAAATCATCTTCATTCAGTTGTTGTACAAGATGAATTTTATACGGGTGAAATTTATGATGCTTCAATATTCGCTGAATAGTTCTTTTTTTGATGTTTGAAACAGTGGCCAATTTTCTCGTGCTCAAAGTTGGGTCTGCAGCAATTTGTCCTAAAACTTCAATCTCAGTAGTCTCATCTCTAACCGGAAATTCACGTTCAGGATCCCGTTTTTTGTTGGCTACTGAACCACTTTGTCGAAACTTTGCAACTCACTCCAAAATGTATTTTCTGTTAACATGTCTGTTTGGATCTCGTTCATTAAACAAATTTGAGGTAATTGGCACAGTCATCGTTTTTGAAAAAGAAAATTATTTCAACTCTTTCTTCTACAGAATACACCATTGTGTAATTAATTTTCGGTAGTACTATCAAGTATCAAACCGACCGATAAACTGAAATAATAAACCTCATTTCTCTCAATCCGATAAGAAATGTTCTGATAGTCAATTTTTTGTTTACAAATCAACAAAACATTGACTATCAGCACATTTCTTATCGGTACGAGTGAAATGCGTTTTTGCATCTTCAACTGTGATTAATTTATAAACGAGTTGATAAAACTTCCAAAAAAATTAGTGTGCGGAATTTAGAAAAGAATGAGTTTTCAAATGATGTAACACTCGGCCCATGTTCCCTATTTAAAGTATAAGGGTTATTATCACCACCCTTGATGTGACAAAGTTGAGTTTTATGTCAAAACATGTCCCCCTCAATATTAAAATTGACATGATTCAGCGTTTCTTAAAAAAAAATATCTGGACGCAAATCGATCTGTTTCGTTTTCAATGCGCCACCCTATATATATATATATATATATATATATATATATATATATATATATATATATATATATATATATATATATATATATATATATATATATATATGTATCCACACGACAACTCAAACAGTTAATAACCGATTTTGATGAAACTCAGCAAGAATCCTTCTTTTGTTAATAGCTCGGCTGAGTTCGTTAACCAATCCTATCGGATCAGTTTTTTTAATGTATTTTTCCGTAAAAAAAATTTGCATCTCAAAAAATTACCAAGTTATTTTGATGAAATTTCGTTGCTATAATTTTCTCCTAAATACCTTACCACACACACAAACTCAACTTTCTAGCTTTATATAAAATTACGTTATACTTCTTTGAATAATTTCATGAAAATTCGCTACCGTAACGCACTTGCTGCGTCCCGAATTATTTTTTTCTTGTATCTTGAAGGATAATATGGCTGCGGCTGGTTGCACATTTTCCCGAGAATTATAGTTTTCTTTTGCATTAGATCTGTCCCTAATTAATATTTAGTGAACAAATACCTAAAAGATATACAGAGTGTGTCAATGAAAACTTCCCACCTGCCAAATATGGGAATAAAAAAAAGAAAAGGCTGTGACTTGCAGGTCGCCTGGACCATCCATTTCTGCTATATGGTAAGTCTTGCTAACAGATCTTATATATATATATATATATATATATATATATATATATATATATATATATATATATATATATATATATATATATATATATATATGTATATATATATACATATATTAACAGGGTGTGCCAATTAAAACTTCCCATCTGGAAAATATAGGAATTTAAAAAAATAAAATCTCTGGACGCAGCAAGTGCGTTATGGTAACGAATTTTCTTTAAAATATTTTTAATAGCAAATGTCTTTGTTTGATGAAAGCAGGCATCAAACTTGGTTGCCTATATAGTAGAAACAATGTTCCATATTTCATTGAAATAAATTTATTGTTTGAAAATATATTAACATTTTTCAAAAGTCTAGATGCAGCAAATCTGTTATGGAAGTGAATTTCCATAAAAATGTTTTTAGTAGCAAATGTGAGCAGGCATCAATCTGATTACCGGTATAGCCTATGTGGTAGAAACAATCTACTATATTTTAACAAAATTACTTATGGTTTGAAAATATACAAAAATTTTCCGAAAATAAACTTAACTGTTGGCAAGTTTCTGAAAACAGTTTTTTGAAAAACGTTCGGGAGCTAAACTGCAAATTTACCGAAAATTCGCTACCAAAACGCACTTACTGTGTCCAGTTTTTTTTTCTTACGAACGCATCATATTTCGATAAAAAATGCAAAAATGCATTAACGAATTTGTTCTACGAAAATTAGTTAAACAAAAATTATACACCCCTACTTACTCCTGGTCCCGTAACTTCCTTGGGGAGTGTGAACAAGAAAGTTTCCTTGGGGTTTGAGGATCCAGGAGGGTGGGGGCCTAGGCAGGTTTCTGAAAACAGTTTTTTGAAAAGCGTTCGGGAGCTAAACTGCAAATTTACCGAAAATTTGCTACCAAAACGCACTTACTGCGTCCAGATTTTTTTCTTACAAACGCATCATATCTCGACAAAAAATGCAAAAATGCATTAACGAATTTGTTCTATGAAATTTAGCTAAAAAAAATTATGCACCACTACTCACTCCTGGTCCCGTAACTTTCTTGGGGGGTGTGACCAAGAAATTTTTCTTGGGGTTTGTGGATTCAGGGGGGCCCTGGGCAGGTTTCTGAAAACAGTTTTTTGAAAGGAGTTCGGGAGCTAAACTGCAAATTTACCGAAAATTCGCTACCAAAACACACTTACTGCGTCCAGTTTTTTTCTTACAAACGCATCATATTTCGATAAAAAATGCAAAAATGCATTAACGAATTTGTTCTACAAAAATTAGCTAAAAAAATTATGCACCCCTACTCACCCCTGGTCCCGTGACTTCCTTGGGGAGTGTGAACAAGAATTTTTTTTGGGGTTTATGGATCCAGGGGGGGGGGCTAGGCAGGTTTCTTAAAACATTGTTTTGAAAAGCGTTCGAGATCTAAACTGCAAATTTACTGAAAATTCGCTACCAAAACGCACTTACTGCGTCCAGATTTTTTTCTTATAAACGCATCATATTTCGATAACTAATGCAAAAATGCATTAATAAATTTCTTCTACGATAATTAGCTAAAAAAAATTATAGACCGTTAAACCATAAACTTCACCAACCCTACAAATAAATATCCAAAAAGCCACCAAACTTAACTAAACTGACAGCTAAAGCATCAGAGAAAGGGTCTATTTGAAATGGATATTCTTTAAATATTTTAGTCAAATGAAGGGCAATGACGGTTGAATATGAAACTTAAAGGTTTGCAGAACATTTTTCTTGCAACATTTTCTTTTCACAAACAGTATTTGTATCACATTCTTTGCTTAAACATTGCCAATTTTGAGGTTTAAAATTGCGAGTTTGACGTTTTGCGGAAAACTCCAAAACTTGTTATTTTAACTGCCCATAACTTCTTTGTCTTTACAGATAGGGACCTAAATTTTGGTACCGAGTTCACTCTTTATAATACAAATATGCGTACTAAATTTGGTTGCCCTTACTTTGTTATTTCCGGAGATATGAATTTCTTTATAAAGAAAAAACAAAATTTTCCGGGAAAACCTAGTCCGATTTTCCTGGCTAACGAACTTATCCAAGTCACTTGCAAAAGGAAGGTACTCTGCAAATTTTATCAAGATCGGTCCATTATTTTTTGAGTCATCGGTCGGATATATATATATATATATATATATATATATATATATATATATATATATATATATATATATATATATATATATATATATATATATATATATATATATATATATATAAACACAGATCTCCCCATAAGCGAATTTTTTAAAAAAAAATTCGCTAAAAAGCGAGACACGCCGACTTGATTTTCAGGGAAGACACATGATTGCGTAAGTTTTGATGTCTTGAACCTACCCCTTAGACAGTTGTGTAAAGTATTTTAAATGGCAACCCGTGTTGAGTAACACCTCATTTTAAAGCTTTATTAATTCTTCTCACGACAACATACGCCTTTTTAGTGAATTTTCTTTAAAAAAATTCACTAATGAGGAGATCCCGACTTTTGAATTTAAAAAAAAATTCTGCAAATGAGCGCTAATTAGGCCCCCTAGAACACATATTCGGGGTCAGTTTCAATTTTTATATATTTATGTATATATATATATATATATATATATATATATATATATATATATATATATATATATATTTATGTGTACACCAATAACTCAAAAAATAATAGACCGATTTTGATAAATATATTTCCGGAAAAAACAAAGTGAGGGCAACCAAATTTAGTACGCATGTTAGTCTTATAAAGAGAAAACCATGTACCAAAATTTAGGTCTCTATGTTTAAACACAAAAAAGTTATGGGCATTTAAAGAAAATTGAAGTTTTCTTCAAAACGTGAAAGTCACGATTAGAAACGTCAAAATTGGCACTGTTTAGGCAAAGAACGTGAAACAAATACGGATTGTAAAAAGATGATGTTGCAAGAAGAGTGTTCTCCGAACCCTTAAATTTCAGCTTCAACCGTCATTGGCCTTCATTTTACTAAAAGGTTTACAGAAAATTCATTTCAAATAGACCCTTTCTCTTATGCTTTGGCTGTCGGTTTAGTTAAGTTGATGCATTTGCTGTAGGTTTAGTTAAGTTTATGGTTTAAAGGTCTATAATTCTTAGCTAAGTTTCGTAGAACAAATTCGTTAATGCATTTTGGCATGTTTTTAGCGAAATATGATGCATGTTTGTAAGAAAAAAAATCTGGAGGCAGTAATTGCGTTTTGGTAGCGAATTTTCCTAATCCTTCAAATTTCAATAACTCAATTTGCTATTAACCTAAAGGTTGTTGGCTAGGAAACCAACATTTCAGTTTATTTTCGGAAAATTTTTGTACATTTTCAAACGATAAGTAATTTTAATAAAATATAGTACATTGTTTCTACTACATAGGCTATACCGGTAATCAGATTGATGCCTGCTCGCATTTGCTATTAAAAACATTTTTATGAAAATTCACTTCCATAACGCACTTGCTTCATCCAGACTTTTTTAACTTTGGTTTTAAGGTAAATTGTCAAAGTTAACATGCGTATATTTATAAGCATAACACCATGCCGTTTCACAGGTCAAAGACAGATAACTACCATTTTTTATAATTTTTGTCTACTTAGGTTTACGAATGAAAAACTGCTCTTTCGTCTCTTTCAATTTACATAACATATTAGACTATCGCACTGGCCACAATTTTCACACGATATTATCTAATGTAGTGGACAGCAATGACACGTCTCAAGGGATGTCTGCTAGGGTAGCCGCGTAGCCGGATCCCGTTTCAATGAATTACGAATTCCATCTATCGGGTAGTATGTTTACTAATGGATAAATGACAGGAATTATTATGAACAATGTACCGGCGACTCAACACGCCTATACATAATGCATGGCCTACTGAGGATAAAGATATCCCCACGTATTATGTTCTCTGCCAAGTTACGTTGTTGGCGAAGACAGGGCGGAATAGAGAATTGGTATGGTTTGCAGATTAACGTCACTACGGCGTAACTATGCAAAACGATAGATAGTTCAGTTGATTATAAGATATGTACTTAATTGTTTGAGAAAATTTATAAAATATTATTGTGAAATGCTTAAAATAAAAGATGTATGTATTTCTGTGTCTTTAATGTCCATTTGTCTTATGGGCAATCACCCACGCCAGGGAGCAGTGTCACTTTACCACCCTGAAACTTTTGCCGAATCCCCTCTTTTCTGTAAAAATGTTAGCGTTATTTATTGTGTACAACATCGTATGGTACACAATACCGACGGCTTAACGCCTCCCTCGAAGCCCATAACATGCAGATATTGAACCACCGAAAGAAAAGATTGCATGCATTAGGAAAAATGTAAATTCCGGTACGCAAAGTCTACCTGTAAATCTAGGCTAGTAAGTATATCAAATTTATTCAAAATAATATTATAGTTTTGGGGGACACAACTCTCTCTCTCTCTCTCTCTCTCTCTATATATATATATATATATATATATATATATATATATATATATATATATATATATATATATATATATATACATATATATATAATAATTCCTTTATTTGTTTTGTCGTCTTTCACATAAGCTTATACAGTAAGTAAACTATTTCCATATCAACTAAAACAAAACAAATCTTAGGGCGAAGTTCAGCCCGATACCGTAGTATCCGCTGTTCTACCACTTAAACCCTATTAAATTATTAGTGGCAAGCCATTTACCTTTCTGAACCCTAATTTGAAAAAAAAAACAAAGTGAATTATAAGCGATCCATGTCAGGGCGACACTCACACGTACCCACACACCCAGATACGTTCACATAGTCATACATTCAAGAAGTTATCGTCACGTGTCCACGCACACCTATCTGCTCACTGCTCACACAGCCTTTGTACGCAACATACAATTAAAACACTCGCCCACATAGCCAAAATCCCCCAATCTCTCACATACACAGTCTCACACTCATACACTTATACACTCACCTCCCTACACCCAAGGACACCCACCTACTCACCCAGCGTACGCTCAAAACATTCTCACACACATACGTAAAGACTCCCACACGCATACACACACATACACACATTCAGACATCTACTTTATGCACTCCAACACCGCTACACAGCCCCATATGCACGTATGCATAAAACTTTCGCGCACTCATACCCAAAATCTCCCACCACTTACCCACATATTATTTCTCCTGTTTTTAACACCTGCTAATCAAGCATCCACCGAAACATTTCTTAAATTTACTTATGGTCATTTCTTTTATATGATTTGGTATTTTATTATAAGTCTCGCAGACGTCGTATGAGAAAGACTGTCGATATAGAGCAAGTTTCACAGCTGGTATAGAGAGAAGATCCTTTCTTCGGATATTCACATTATGTATATCGGTGCGATACCTAATTTTCCTACAAAGGTAAGACGGCGCCCCCTTTCTGATGATGCCATGGTAGAAATATGATCTCTGCAATAGAAATCTGTCCCTGATGTTCAGCCATTGTGCTTCCCTGAGCTTATGGGAGATGTGCTCAGATTTTCAAATGTTATAGATATATCTTAAACACGCGTTTTGAAGCCTCTGCATATATATATATATATATATATATATATATATATATATATATATATATATATATATATATATATATATATATATATATATATATATATATACGAAGGTATGTCCTCTTCCAGCTTCCGAACAAGGATAATTTTGGAGCGAGTCGCTTCAACAGGAGGGAAAATGTTGGAAAAACAAATTGGTACGCCCCTGTCTCTTTACTTTTATTCGGTTGCACTATCATTTCAGTTTCTACCTGGAATTATTTATCTCTGGATTTCACAATCTTTTCCAACTTGCTGGTAATCTTTATCCTCTAGACGTTTGTATCGCATTAAGTTTACGTATTAACAATGCAATACAAAGAATACTTATATACCGTTAGGTTCTTTATTTTAAATAGCTTTAGCTGTCTTTGACGTTTTCTTTAGATGCACCCAGTGGATTTTCTTCATTAGGAATAATGCTTCTACCTAGTTGGCCATTCTGTATTACTGACATTATGTTATGTCAACTACGTCACCTAGCGTTACGCGAAAGCTCGATAAAAGGATGCCTTTCGCAATGTGCAGGACAGTTCTCCGCCAGATCTCATCTTATTCGCTTCGTGAAACCTCGAGTTTCTAATTTTCTACTTAAACACCGCTCGCGTGTTTAAGCCAGTTCAGTGCTACAGTTCTACGCCAGATCTCATCTTCTTCGCTTCGTGGAACCCCGACTTCCTAATTTTCTACTTAAACACCGCTCGCGTGTTTAAGCCAGTTCAGTGCTACAGTTCTACGCCAGATCTCATCTTCTTCGCTACGTGGAACCGCGAGTTCCTAATTTTCTACTTAAACACCGCTCGCGTGTTTGAGCCAGTTCAGTGCTACAGTTCTACGATAGATCTCATCTTCTTCGCTTCGTGGAACCCCGAGTTCCTAATTTTCTACTTAAATACCGTTCGCGTGTTTAAGCCAGTTCAGTGCTGCAGTTCTACGCCAGATCTCATCTTCGCTCCTGCTTCGCTCCTTGGAAACCTGAGTTCCAAATCTTCCACTTAAACATCGCTCGTGTGTTTAGGCCAATTCAATTCTACAGTGCCTTTCTACAACGAATCTCATCTTCATCGCTTTTTGGGACTTCTAAGATCCAGATATTCTACCTAAACATCGCTAGTGTGATTACGCCACTTCAGCTCAAGTTCCAATTTTCCTACAGAAATTCCCGTTCGTACAGTATTACAGTGAAAAGTCAGTGTTTTCTTCGAAATTAGAAACTATACGCGCAGTTAAATGGAATAGCAAGTAGCTAATAAGATTGTGAAATCTCCTGAATAACCCATTAAATCAATTGTAAAACCGCAAATTGTATATAAATGTTATGTTCAAAGTGTATATAGTAACAATACAACATATAAATTGCGACGCACTTCCTTTTATACCAGATGACAAATGCTCAAATAATTCCCAATCTATTCACAAACCTAATTTGTCATTGGCATAAGCTAAGTTACCGGGAAGTTAGAGGGCCGCCAGCTTTTATACAGTGGAGATGGGCGTGGGTCAAAATAAGATGTTAACTAGGGGCGCCACTTGATTGTTTAACCTCCACTCCCGGATATTCTAATAAGATGTTCACTAATATGCTTCCTTGCCCAGATCCAACACAACCAAGAATTCTTGGATCACACTGGCACCTATAGCCAACCACAATCGAGCACAGGAAGCTACAAGGGAGTTATAATTATGGTAACACAAACTAAATTTCAGAACGGTATGGTCTCATAGACCCACAAATGAAGATAACGGTAATGATCTAATTCTCAACAGCCCTGAAAACAAAACACAAACACAAAACCAAAACACACCTATAATATGATGAAATAAGGGCTTTTATTAAGCTTCTTTGCCATACAAGAAATTATTAAAAGCTGTTCTAAAATTCTGATCTAAAATAAAAAGTCTCTATTATGTAACTGAAATGGCTTACTACAAAATAATCAAGATCTTTAATGAGTATGCATGAATGTACTCCAACTATAATTGTTCTATGAAAAAATTCCACTTTTCGTGCACGCAAAGCTGACAACGTATTTTCCCCAAATAGTAATTAATTACACGTTAATTAAGTTAAGTGGCCTGATTAAAGATCAAGTCCCAAAGAATAATCAATAAGCTTGACTAATGCTAACAATATATAATAAACGGTGGTAACTATCAAAAGTGAAGCAATTATATTAACAAAGGTCTCATAAAAATCTGTACCACATTTATTGAAGTTTAAATAAAATAAATTCAGTTTGATTTTAGTAAATTTAACAGAGGTGAATATTTAAAATTTAGCTTATCAAGATTGTCTCTCTTATCACTCTATTCTTTATCACAAAACGGAAAATTCTTACTTGAAATTGCTGGACTTCTAGGCCATAAAATTACCAACAATTTCCATACCAAACCAGGGCCTTTAAGGGTACGGGACTGCAACCACGGGAACAATGCAACAACGGAAAGCGAAGACCTCCTCACTGAGATCCTAATTCATAAATCCCAGATTTCACAGCTGACGGGGATTATCGTTGCTCTTGACTCGCACACAAAACTCCATTTAACTCAATATCCATACTTCGTTCGGTACACGAAAATTCGCTATTCCATGCGAGACTTATTCCACTCAAAACTATGATACGTGAATTTGCCAAAGGTATTGCCCAACACAAAAACTGGCCGATACAATAATTCTTCTACCCAACACTAGGATTTTATACCCGATACTAGGAATTTTCTATCCAATACTAGAATTTCTCTATCCGATACTAGGATGGCCCAACACAAAAATTCTCTATCCAGTACTAAGAACTGCCCGATACCAGAATTCTTCCAGCCGGTACAAGGACCCTAAAAACAATAAGTAACGGAATGCTAGAGGTGTTATAGTTACGAGAGACGATGATTTCTTACCTCCAAAGAGGGAAACTCCAACCAACGTGACAAGATCAAAGTGGTCCTTATATCCCCTCAAACGGGTATCTCTACAGTCTTCAACACCAAATATATAAATTACGATATCACCAAAAGACTGCAGATATGTTCTGAGTGCAATTAAATCCACTATGGGGATAATTAATATCCAACTTGCTTCTCAGAACGAACCACGTGTTAACTCCAACTACTGCCAACGAAAAATCTCCTTCGAACCTTCCGGAACATTCGCATTTCCTACCTGACAGCTGGTAGCGCCACTCGTTCGCTCTCACTTCATCCCATACGTCCCCAGCCATATATCCTTCTCAACATGCGGACCATTCTCGAACCACCAACATTCTTAACTGCAACGCAGGCGTGGCAGCCGACAAGATGTACCAGGGGTAGTACAAATAGAAATGATTTAACGAAAGATCTCGATTTTATTCAGTATACGAGGGATAGCCAGAAGAAATAACCACGATCGTCGCCAATAATTTTCTGTTCAAAGCAGAGGAGGAACCACAAATACATCCAAACTAGCCTAGCTGTTTAGCTACTCAATTTATACTGTTACAAAATATAAAAAAGTGTATTATTAAAATCTTCTGGAATCCAGTGCACCTAGAGTTATAAATACAGTCCACATCTTCAACATATTCTTCTTCCAACGCTAATTAGCAAAGACTAGTTAGCGAGGGTGGGATCAATCCACCTGCAAAACATTGGGGCAAGAAAGTAAGCTCTTTCTCCCCCAGTCTCACCATCGATACCTCTCTATTAGCGAATTTTTTTAGATTAAAATGCACTGAAACGAATGTGACCTGGAATATGGTTTTTTGGGGATCCTAGTTTAGCGTCATTAGAAGGAGTCACTAGCGAATTCTTTCTAGGAAAATTCGCTAAAAAGGTACCCAGAATATCTTCACCATAATTTAATAATTTGCGGTGATATCAGTTACATTATGAATTCTAAAGAAGGATTTAAATTGAATCGTTCCCTATTAAGCAAAAAACGGCGAACAATTTAGGTCTGGCGTAATAAATATACATTAACCTCATTCACTTTTATACTGCGCAAACCTGAATTCGGAGCAAGTTCTTTTTAATTAAACGTCAGATTTAAATTAAGAGATGGCGGCCACAGGGCAATATTTCATACGAGCTGATGTCCACCGAACTAAAATGTTCGTACTGTGTTTTACAAAACAACCATAAACACATACGAATCGTCAGCTTACTTACCTATATTTTATGACATGCAATAAATCAAATGATTTTCGAGTTACATCATGAATACATTTAATTTATGATAAATCTGGATATAGCCTATTTGATTTGTCTACTTCAAATAATTTATATTTTTCTGTCTGTGTTACAAACACATCCAAACGATATTATACGTTCCTTATCTTAACATAATTACACTATAAAGGCGATGGTCACCTTGCGACGCAGCTACGAGAGAGGATCAATAGGTCCGTGACTTTTTGAATGAAACCAGGTTTTTTGACAACAAATCAATTTATTTCTCAACATGGTCTCCTTCGAGCTCTATACATTTAATCCAACGTTTGTCCATTTTTTTTATCCCTTCCAAAAAATCAGATTTCTCTAGGTCCTCAAAATAGGTATTTTTTTGTGAGATGAATTCATCATTGGAGTCAAATCTCTTTCCGCCGAGCCATTTCTTTAAGTTTGGAACAAAAAATAGTCACTCAGGGCTAAATTCGAAGAATAGGGCGGATGAGGGAGCAATTCGTAGCCCAATTTATGCAATTTCACCATTGAGACTACACATATGTGCACCCTTGCATTATCTTGGTGGAAAAGAGCTTTTTTCTTGCCCAAATCCAGTTGTTTTTTCTTCAAATTGTCATTGAATCGGTCCAATAAATCGGTATAATATTTGCCATTCATTGTTCTTCCCTTTTGAAGACAATCAGTGTGAATTATACCGCGTGTATCCCAAAAAACGATCGCCATGACTTTATTGGCTGACAAACTCTCTTTGGCCTTCTTCGGCGCCGATTCGCACGGAGTAACCCACTGCTTTGACTGCTGCTTGGTCTCTGGTGTGTTGTGGTGAATCCATGTTTCGTCCACGGTTATGAAACGGTGCAAAAACTCGTCCCTATTGCGGTTCAACAACGCCAAACACTCCTTTGAATTTGTAACACGATTGCGTTTGCGGTCGATTGTTAGCAAACGCGGCATACATCTTGGGGATAGCTTTCTCATACCCAAGTGATCATGCAAAATCAAAATCACTGAGCCATGTGATATGCCTATAGCTTCCATAATCCTCCGCACTCCCCCGTCTCAATATGCTGCCCTGCGGCACGCCAGTTGACTCTCTTGAAAAACAAGACATATGTTGCTTCTCTGATTGACGTACCCTGACAACTTACTTCCAGAAATGTAGCTTTTCAGGCATAAATTAATCTTTTCCTTGGTTTTTTTATATTTCAACAACACACCACGAGGTCTTACAGCCTAAACACTATTATACTGTGGGTGCCGACAAGGAGAGGAAAAAGGCAACTTGTTAGTTCTGAACTTGAAGGTTTGGAGGTTCGGAGGAGAAGAAAAAACATGTGCCGGCAAGGAATTCCACAACTTGGAAGTCCTCGGGACAAAAGAGCGGGCCTAACAAGATGATCTATGTCTGGTGACCTGGACAGTAAAAAGATGCATTTGCTTTGTTCCCCTGGTAGTTCTGTTGGAGGCAGCAGGTGAAGGAACTATTGAAGAAAGCTCATCTGAGCAGTGCCCGTGCATAAATCTCTTTAAGAGAGAGAGGTCACCAACGGCACGTCGGTGGGCAAGAGATGTCAGCCTTTGGGTGAGGGTAGGGTCACCGATGAGACGTAGCTCTCTTCTGAATGGAGTCCAGGATAGAGAGTGTCAAAGTGGCAGCAGCACCCCAGATGTGGGAGCAGTATTTGAGGTTTGGTCTTATTTGTGAAGTATATAAGGTATAGAGATTAGCTGCTGAAAAGTATTTGCGAGCCAAAAGGGGAAACCTAATTTCTTAGCAGCTGCTTCTGCAATCGATGTAACATGTTGGTGCCAAATAAGATTTCGATCCACAGAAATGCCAACAAGTAAAAAGGACTCATAACTTGGTTGTGATGGGTCTAGAGCTGGTGCATATCTTACGAGAAAGAAAGCAATACTAAGATTTGCTAGGGTTGAATTGTACAAGATTTCTACTTCCCCAGTCTAATATTTTTTGGAGATTCACGGAGACAGAACCCTCCATGAGTCTGCGATCCTCATCTAATTGGGCTAAAGCAGAACCTTGAGGGGCTCCTGCATTAATTGGATACAGTTTAGAGGAATGGCCATCCACGACAATAGAAATACTCCGGTTGGAGAGCAAATCTGCTATATAGGTACAGAGTTTTGGTGGTGGGCCATAGGCCGGAAGTTTATTAAGCAGCTCTGCCTGCCAGACCTGGTCGAATGCTTTGGATATGTCTAGAGCGAGAATCTAAGATTCGCCTTTTAGTTCCATAGACTTGTTCCAAGAATGGGTGACAAAGGAAAGGAGGTCGGTAGTTGATCTGCGCTGACGGAATCCATACTGCCTGTCGTGGATTAGACTGTGTTTTTCAAGAAATTTTAGTAATTCGGTGTTTATATACTTTTTACTCACTTTAGAGGCGACTGAAAGGAGAGAAAATGGCCTGTAATTGCTAGGAAGCGCTTTGGATCCATTTTGGGGACGGGTTGTACGCGAGCAGTTTTCCAGTTACTAGGGAATATGCCTCTATTATAAGATGTCTGAAACAGACGAGTCAGGACAGGAGCAAGTTCTGGTGCGCATTTTTTTTAGAACAATTGCTGGGATCTCGTCAAGGCGAAAGACTTTCCTGGTATTAAGAGCAGAGAGCATCTTTTGTACCTTTTTAGTTTTGAAAATGATATCCGTCATTTTATGTGCTACATTAGGGGACTGTTGGTGGTTGAACATTTGGAGGAGGGTTTAGAGTAGAATTGCCGGCGAACAAGGAGGCAAAAAGTTCAGCCTTGCCCAGGGCGGTAGAAACAATTTCATCCCCTAAAACAAGAGGTGGGAACGTGCTCTTGCAGAAATTATTCACAATAGATTTAGCAAGAGTCTATAAGGGTTTGCTGTCATTGGAACTTAAGATAACTTTGTTTTTGATGTGGTTATTAAACGAGTTTTTTTGCCTTAGAATGAATGCGGACATAGCGGTTTCTTGCGTAGTTAAATGCTTGACGGTTTTCTTGACTGGCCTTGTCACAGGATTTAGATAACCAGGGCTTTTGAGTGGCTGAAGAGGTTTTCTGTGTACGTGGAATAAATAATTCCCTGCCAGCTTAGATAATTTCGTCGTTTTGTGAGATATGAGAGGCGTCAGGATGAGAGAAGGTGACAGACGCCCATGGAAATAGGGAAAAATAATCGCGTATTTTATCCCAGTTCGCGGAGCTGTAGTGCCAAACGATACGTGGGTGTGATGACTGTGTGACTTCGGGCTGCATTGCGCAAGAAGTAGTGACCATGCCGTGGTCTGACCGACCAAGGGGGACGGTGACTGATATTTTATAGCATTCAGGTTTTGTAGTAAGAAGAATATCCACGGGATTTGAGCTGTGTGTTGGGATGCGAGGAAAGTTAGTAGGTTGCTAAACCATATTGGCTAAAGAATTGCTGACTGCAGAGGCCTCCGCTGCTCTCTTTTGTGGATCGGTTTTTAAAGATCCTAGCATTTCCTTATTATGTACATTGAAGTCACCAAGAATAGTGACCTCGGAGGAAGGATATTCAGAAATCAGATGGTCGGTTTTTTCAGAAAGGTAGTCGAAGAGCTGGACAGAGTTGTTGTCAGAACGTGACCGGTAAATGCAACAGATGAATTTAGTTGCAGCCCTGAGAGATAGTTTCATCCATAGTATATCTTTTCTTCCAGCTTCTTTATCAGGGAGTCTGGTGCAGAGTAGATTGTTACGGACGTATGCGCACACACCTCCATGCAATCTAAAGGAAGTAAGGATCTCATACCCCAGAAAATTAAGGTGATTAGTGGCTGTTTTGGAACTGATTTGAGTTTCGGTGAGGAGGAGTCTATTAACCTGGAGGAAATGGTGGACGGATTTCAGGTTGGAATTTAGGCCACATATATTTGAGAAGAATATGTTAAATCTTGCTGCTGGCGCCCCCTGTACACCCCTCTCCCAGAGATCCGAATGGAGGGGTATCTTACCTCCGGAATCTTTTGTACAAGGAGGAGCCATCATCATTTTTGCTTGTGCCATAATGATAAAATTTTTGCAATAAAAGAGTTGGTTGGCTGAATCAAATGCTTTTGAAATGTCAAAGAACAGACCTGCATATGATAACAGGACGAACAGCTCAGTTCGCGAGGTGAGTAACTTCTATAATCGGACTAGGAGGTCGCGGGGTCGAGTCCTGTATCCGGACAGTCGGTCTTTTTCACTCGAATGTGGAATGGCCGGCTTCTGATAAGTTACGGGTGGTGTACCAGGTAAGTGCTATTATAGCCTCTCGTGTTTCCAGACGCTTACGAAAGCAAAACTGACAAGAAGACGGAAAATCGTATCTCTACAAAAGGAGCTAACTCTGATCAGAAATGCTTTCTCAAAGATCTTAGAAAAATGAAAGTTGCGCAATCGCCCTGCAGTTATTTCTTAATTAACAATTTATGATGCTTAACATAGTCGATGAAATGTGTATTGAGACTGTCAGTAATTGTATTAGGATCTGTGAGCGACTCCACCATTAGTCTCAGTATTGAGATCGTGGAGGCTAACATCTACACCACGAGGGTGTCTATACGTATATTATATGGGTTAATTTTAATTTTTTGATTATATTTATTGATGTGCAAGACATACAATGAAATAATAAGAGCTGTCGAAAATACTCATGGTTGGGATGACAAGGCGACGTCGCGAGATAGGTAACACCACAACAATAGCCCCTCGTAAAACGATGTAACAGGATTGAGCAGCAGGCAGTCTAGTCAGCAGTGGGGAATCATTCAGCGCCAACAACGTATTAAAAGAACAATAGACAATAGAAGGCCACATCAACAAGAATGCAGGTGATTCTCAGAGTTCCGATCAAGGTCACTTTCGAAGACAATAAAGCCACTCCTTGGTGTGAAGCCTATAATAATGGGGCCCTCCTATGGGGAGGCGTTCATTCCTGTTCTGCACTTAGTATTAAACACAGGGCGTGTTATTATTCTTATATCATATTTGTTTTGTAGTATTATTTTATTATTGAAGTTATAATTTAGTTTCTAGTTTAGTCAGTAAATAATTGTTTAAAAAACTCTTAAGTTACATCGAGTAACGAGTAAAGTCGCGTTTAGACTGTGATTGTGTGATGTCGTTTTGAAGTTGTGCACGACAGATGATGAACCTCGTGGAACGCGGATCGTATTATCAAAAGCTTTACCACCTTGCAAATGCATGTGACACCGTCAGACACTGAGCTATTTCCATGTGAAACAATAATCACACATGGTGTACCCAGAGGCGCACGTCACATAGGGGTGGCAAATATTTGGTGCTCTTCATTAATCATTGGGATTTATCTGCAGACTGCTTTTCCTCATATTTCACGGTGATAGACAAGAGCGATAGCGCAAACGTAATTAAGCTCCATTTAGATTTAATGCGGCTTTTAATATTTACATGAATACCTCACCCGACGTTATGCGTCTGACTCTGTTTTGATTCCTCCAAGCTAACATTCCGATTTATTATCATTACCCTAAATTTACAAGTTGGATGTGTGTTTGAACATTGGTCGAATGTTTTATTTGTACATTCATAATTTATTGTGAAATATTATGTTTATTTATCGACTGTTGTTGCTCTTACTTAGTCAAGCTCATCCATACTAAATACAGATGTAAAGGTTTTTTCCCTGGCTTTGCAAGTGCTTGTTTTCCTCTCTGTAACAAGCTCCGGAAATAACAAAGTTAGGGCAACCAAATTTGGTACAAGCGTTTATATCGTCAAAATTAAATAACGTGTAAAAATTTAGATCTCTCAGTTAATACGCAAAAAAAGTCTGGACGTATCAAGTGCGTTATGGTAGCGAATTTTCTTAAAAATGTTTTAATGGCAAATATGTCTTGCTTTTAAAAGGACATGAAATTTGGTTAGCAGTATAACCTATATGGTAGTAACAATGTACCACATTTTATTAAATTAGCTTTATTGTTTCAAAAAGTACAAACATTTTTCGAAAATAAACTTAAAAAGATCCAGAAAAACTGGTCCGATTTTCCTGGGCGATAAACCTCTTTAAGTTAAGTTATTTACACACCTGCTTAGATATAATTATTCTCAATTGCCTTTGTTAAGTTACACTGAATTATTTATTATTAATTACCAACATATCACAAAAATCTTACAACAAATTATTTCTACGGAAACACTAAACACATTTCTGCGATAACTTTTCAAATTCAGCCACTACTTGAGAGTTCCTGTATACGGCAGCTTGATTTTTTTGACTAGTAATACAAATATCTGAATGCGTCATTTCCATGGGGCTCCGATATCTATTGGTAAAAACGTCGTATCAAAATTTGTGATGTGTGCCAAAAACGTGAAAAGTTTTAAAAACAATTTAAATAACTCAAAAACGATGAACGCAATCAATTTTTTTCCTTACAAACGTGCATTATAATTCGATATAAAATACAAAAATGCAATAATATAAAGGGTTTCTGTTAGAAAAAGAAAGTGTGTATCACCAGCGACTTATGGGCCATCCTGTGATTGTCCAAATAGGTTGATAAGATGCGGCTCTAGATACCCTATAATTAACGTATTTACTTTTTTCTCATATCTGTATAATAACAGATGTATTGAGCTTTACCGTAGAAATGCGTCAGACAGAAACTGAAAATGACCCCGTATGTGGGTCTCAGGGGTTCTAGTTCGCGCTCATTTGGAGACAAAATTCTTAACTCGCGGTCTTCTCAATAAAGAATTTTTCCTACGAAAATATGCTGAAATATAGACTATTAAACCATAAACTCTACGGCTGAAACTACTGTCAAAGCATCAGAAAAAGGGTCTATTTGAAATGGATTTTCCGAAAATATTTTTGTAAAATGAAGGACAATGATGGTTGAAGCTGAAACTTAAGGATTTGTAAAGCAGACTTATTATGACATTTCTTCTACATAATCCGTATTTATTTTAGATTCGTTGTCTGTAAATTGCAAATTTTGACGTTTCAAATCGCCACTTTGACGTTTTAAGCAGACAAATTATAAAGATTTTAAATATTTTTTCTGCTACTTCTTGGCCTTTTTGCGTCAAGAAAACTTAACCTTTGTGTCTAGTATTCAATTGGTTTTGTGAAACACACGAAATATTTTGTTCTTGTGCTTTCCTCTAATCACCAGCGGCACCCTATTTTTTTCTTTAAATGCCTATACCTTTTTTTTCAACTTAGAGATCTGAATTTCAGTGTGTAGGGCAAATTTGATACTAAAAAGGTACACCCCAAATTTGGTTGTTACATCTCGGAGGTACAAACATTTTCGGAAAGAAAACCCAAAATTTTCCCAAAAAAACTGGTACGATTTTCCTGACTAAGAACTTATCCAAGCCACTTACAAAATGAAGGTACGTACCAAATTTCATTAAAATCGGCCTATTATTTTTTTATTTGCCGGTACGATGTATATATATATATATATATATATATATATATATATATATATATATATATATATATATATATATATATATATATATACATATGTATACATACATATGTATACATGGTGTTTCAAAAATAATGGTCTATGTTACAGGTGCACATACAGCATTAAAAATTAAGACTATTTTTTCATATAAACATGGGTCTGCAAATGCTTAGTTTTTTAAATACAGTGTTACAAATACAAGTTATTTGTTTTTGTCAGTTTTTCACGAATAAGTCCGAGTAAAATTAAAATTTTGGCATGAAAATTGGCATGTGGGGGTTTTAAAGGGCAAGAAATTTAAATATGTTATTGTTAATAACACTGCTGGCAGAGGGCACCACCTGTAAGACATGGCTTGCATTCAATTGGCTATAATTTTTTGACACCCAGTAATATCGACCTACCGTATAGCTACATTGCAGCCCTTATTAATTGTAAGCAAAAAATCAATACTTGATTTAAATCTCTCAGACACACAATTTTCGAGATATTTCAATTTTTTTATGTCGATGTCGCTCAAAACCTAATTCTGCGACAAATCATAGAAATACATTTTTCACCATTTAATTGCTATCAGTATGTATAAACTTAATTTTCTTATTCTCTAGTTAAAAATTAAAGTCTTACCAGAAAAAGGAAATGACAAGACACAATCATGAAGATAAAATAAAAAGCCATGATAACAAACGTTGAACAAACCATTTAACAAAGTGGGTTCCATCGTTACGGGACTTGACTTTTGTGCTTTCGTCGTGACATATACTACATTTGACTTTTACGTTTGAGACTACTCACTATTTTTAAGTAATTAATGGCATTGTCCGTAATTTTTCTAATTAAATATGGAAGTCTTTACCAATAATGAACTAACAGACATGCATGTTATATATTCACGGGCTTTTGGTAACTGTTATGAGGCGAAACGACTTTATAAAGAAGCCTTCCCAAGTCGGAGAATATCGGACAGAAGGATGTTTCAACGGATTCACATTCGTCTGTGAGAAACAGGTACATACTCACATTATCTAATACATCGATCTGTCTCTTTTGAATATAGTATTTTTTACCGGGTACCCTTAATAAAGTTACTGCTGATCGAGGCAGACCATGAAGTGCACGAAATCTTAATTTTGAAGAGGCTATTCTGGATGAAATTGAACAAAATCCAAAAATAAGTACTAGGGAAATGGCCAGTCATCTGTGAGCATCCCATGCAACGATATGGCGAGTTCTTCACGAGCAACAATTGCGTCACATCCAACGTGTGCAGGCACTAGCGCCTGAAAGAGATTTTATACCTCGCCTACAATTCTGCCAATGGTTTCTTTAACATAATAATGTAGAGAACTTCTTGAATTGTGTATTGTTCACTGACGAGTCTGGATTTAGGCGCGACGAGATCGTCGATTTTCGTAACAGCCATATTTGGGCTGACGAAAATCTCCACACAGTTTTTGAAAGGCATCATCAACAGCAATTTTCGTTAAATGTATGGGCTGGAATTGTAGGGTGTAATTTGATAGGACCTTTTTTTTAACTCACAGACTTAATGCTACAACTTATCTTGAATTCCTGCAAAACCAACTAAATGGGTTATTAGAAAATGTACCTCTTGAAATAGACATAACCTGTGGTTTATGCATGACGGAGCGCCTCCCCCACATTTCGCCCTAAATGTCAGAAATTACCTAAGCAATACTTTTGGACGCAGATGGATCGGACGCGGTGAACCTCAGCCATGGCCAGCTCGATCCCCTGATTTAAATCCTATGAATTTTTATTTATGGTGGCATCTCAAACGTATTGTTTATGAAGCAAATGTTTGAAATGTTGATGATCTACAGCAAAGAATTGTACTTGGATGCGAACAAATTAGAAATACGCCAGAAATATTTCACAGAGTACGACGTTGTATGCTCCGCAGAATACGAAAGTGTATTGAAGTGGAAGGTGGCCATTTTGAACATTTATTGTAGTCAGGTATCATAAAATGTTATAAACTTTTTTATTTGTTGTTTTATTTGTTGTTAAATTTTGCAGACAATACAATTAATTACTTGACAAAAATTAATTTCAGAGCGACATGGACATACAAAAATTGAAATATCTCGAAAATGGTGTGTCTGAGATATTTGGATCAAATATAAGTTTTTTGCTTAAAATTGATAAGGGCTGCAATGCAACTATACGGTACGGTCGACATTACTGGGTGTCAAAAAATTATAGCCAATTGAATGCAAGCATAGTCTTACAGGTGGCGCCCTCTACCAGCAGTGTTATTAACAAAAACATATTTAAATTTCTTGCCCTAGAAAACCTCCACATGCTAATTTTCACGCCAAAATTTTATTTTGACTCGTACTTATTCGTGAAAACCTGACAAAAACAAATAACTTTAACACGCTGTATTTAAAAAACTAAGCATTTGCGGACCCATGTTTATATGAAAAAATAGTCTTATTTTTTGTGCTGAATGTACATCTGTAACATAGACCATCATTGTTGAAACACCCTATATAATTTTACGACACACAATTTAAAACTGGTGTAAGCGACACTTTCCTGTAATCTAGCCGATTAGTGGAGGAAAGTCGGCCATTTTTGTGGAAAGAGACAGTGTTAATTGCAGTGGCCAGCGAGTATTTATCAAGATCGGCCGGCTTTTTACAATCTCTGAGCTTCTGCTTGTCTTAAGAAGGATCTGTAGGAAATTGGCTCCTGACAGAGAAATATAAGTTTGTTTTAGTCAGATAACGCCAAGATTATACGAAGGAGAAGTTTCTACAACGACCTACCCCTCGACTCTGTTTCTCGGATACAAGATGTTGGGAGAAAGTTTAACATGTAAAAAATTTCAAATAACACCCGTGAATTTCAATAAGTGCTGAAACTTGTTTCGCAAAATATAAAATGATACATGAATACTGCATGGGAGCTTTAGTTCTTCTTGCTTCTTTGGCTTATTTACATATAAATTACAGTTGGAAATTAGGTTATTTATTCATTTGAATTTTCGCAGATTTTCATTATTCACTGGCTTGATTGAATAAATCCGGAACTGAAGTCGGTCCACGAGAGTGGTGGATATTTCAAATATGAACAAGGAGTTAAGAGACTTTGAAAAATCGGGTCATTACTCCAGGCGAAACTTTGCGTAAATAATAGCTGCAAATTTGACTCTAAGCTAGTCCTCTTCATTTGATTAAAATATTTGAAAACAATATGGGCGCAGCAAGTTCGTTATGGAATTGAATTGATGTTTTGAGGAAAACCCCCTTTTTTTTTCTTTAAATGCCTATAACTTTTTTGTCTTTAAACCTACTGACCTAAATTTCAATCTTTATAATACAAACACGCGTACCAAATCTGGTTGCCCTTGCTTTGTTATTTCCGGAGATATAAATTTTTCCCGAAAGAAAACACAAAATTTTTCGGGGAAACCTGGGCCACTTGTACTGACTAACGAACGTATCCAAGCCACTTACAAATATTGAAGGGGACATGTTTTGACATAACACTCAACTTTTTCAAATCAACCCCTTAAGGGTGGTGATAAAAACCCTTATATTTTATTATATTCATTTGAAAGCTCTTTCTTGTCTGAATTCAGCAAACTCATTTTTTTGGAAGTTTTATCAACTCGTTTAAAAATTATTCACAGTTTGAGTTGCAAGAACGCATTTCATTCATTGTGATAAGAAATGCACTAATTAGTCAATTTTTCGTTAAAAAAAACTAAAAAACAAAACCAAACGTTCAAAAATGTGTATTCAGTTAAGTAAGTGTTCAAATTGTTGACCACCAGCTTCCATACAAAAGTACAAATTTTGTTCAAAACGAGCTCTGACATTCTGGAGCATTTGTGGAGTCATTAGTCGGCATGCTTCAACAATGCGTCGTCGTAATTCTTCCAGAGACTCCGGTTCTGTTGCGAAAATTCTACTCTTTAAATGGCCCCATAGAAAGAAGTCTAAAGGAGTTTAATCCGGTGATCTATGGGTCTACTCAGTAGCACCTCTACGCTCAATCCATTGCTTTGGAAACTCTCTGTTCAAAAACTCCCTAACACGTTGTGGAAAATGCGGAGGAGCTCCATCTTGTTGAAACACTAATTGATTTTCATGATAGCGATCATCATTTTCAACAATGTCAATTAGTAGAGGGTAAACGATATCTTCTAGTAACTCGAAATACTGTCGCCACTCAAATTGCCATCAAGAAAAATTGGTCCGATTAAACGGTCTCCAAAAATGCCAGTCCAGACATTCAATCTGTGTGGAGTTTAAGTGTGGACTTCGTGAAAATTTCTAGGGTTATTATCTGCCCAATAACGACAATTATGACGATTGACTGTAGAGTTTAATAAAAACGTACACTCGTTTGAAAAACAGATATTGAACAGAAAGTTCCGGTTATCAGCTATTCGTGCTGTCATAACTTCACAAAACATCTTCATTCAGTTGTTGTACAAGATGAATTTTATACGGGTGAAATTTATGATGCTTCAATATTCGCTGAATAGTTCTTCTGTTGATGTTTGAAACAGTGGCCAATTTTCTCGTGCTCAAAGTTGGGTCTGCAGCAATTTGTCCTAAAACTTCAATCTCAATAGTCTCATTTCTAACCGGAAATTTACGCTCAGGATCCCGTTTTTTGTTGGCTACTGAACCACTTTGTCGAAACTTTGCAACTAACTCCAAAATGTATTTTCTGTTAACATGTCTGTTTGGATGTCGTTCATTAAACATATTTGCGGTACGGTTGGCACAGTCATCGTTTTTGAAAAAAAGAGTAATTATTTCAACTCTTCCTTCTACAGAATACACTATTGTGAAATTAATTTTCGGTAGTACTATCAAGTATCAAAGCGACCGATAAACTGAAATAATAAACCGCATTTCTCTCATTCCGATAAGAAATGTTCTGATAGTCCATTTTTTGTTTACAAACGAACAAAACATTGACTATCAGCACATTTCTTATCGTAATGAGTGAAATGCGTTTTTGCATCTTCAACTGTGAATATTTTTTAAACGAGTTGATAAAACTTCCAAAAAATTTAGTAATTAGTGTGCTGAATGCAGAAAGAAAGAGCTTTTAAATGATGCAACACTCGACCCACGTTCCCTATTTAAAATATAACGGTTGTTATCACGACCCTTAAGGGGTTGATGTAACGAAGTTGAGTTTTATGTCAAAACATGTCCCCTTCAATATTAAAATTGACGTGTTTTAGCGTTTCTTAAAAAAAATTCTCTGGGCGCAAATCGGGCTGTTTCGTTTTCAATGCGCCACCCTATATATATATAAACATTTTAACGGACCTTGGTTTTGGGTTCTAGGGACCGAAATTCGCGCTCATCTAAAGAAATGTTTCCGAAAGCTTTTTATCATGACCTCTCTATTAGCGAATTTTTCTTAGTGAAAATTCGCTAAAAGGCGAGCGTAGCAAGCTTTGCCCTCATACTTACATAGTAGGCCTAATAAACTTTAGTTTACATTATATTTAACGTTGAGGTATGTAAGGCTAGAATCTAATTAGAGCGAAACCGGTCTGCGGTTCTAATTGTTGTGAGAATGCATCTAGTCTTACATACTTTGTCCCTATATTGGGGTAGAAATGGGCCAGGGCTGACAATTTACTAAAATTGTTAGTTAGTTGTATACAGTCTCTATTTTTAACACTGTATTAGTTGGAGCTGGCGTGACAACATACTACTTGGTTCCGCAACTAGGTGGCGACACGTTCACCACTCACCACCACTGTTGAGGTATAATTTTGTGATTATTGTCGTAAATAAATCTACAAAATAAATTAACTCCTTTCGTGTTTTGCTGATGCGTATAATAGAAGATATCTCTCGGTTTTCAAATATATTATAGCAGAGCTATTTGTATTGCACCAACAAATCTATTTATATATCTACTACTGCAGATGCAGGGGCAATAAATAATAATAAACAATATGATCGGTTTCGATTAATCATCATCGGCGATGTGATATTACCCGTCTCACACCCTGCATTATCTGGCGTCCAATCCTCGTGTTATGGTGAAGATCCATCACCCTGCGGGTGATATCTAATCATTGTTCATTCAACAATTAGAATGTGCGATTTTAATCACACCAGCCATCGAGTTAATTTATGGCTTATTATATACAGGTGCTCCGGATTATGTTATCACTAATACACAGTTCATAAAGTAAAGTTGAATAACGTTTTTTATACATTTCTGTATAATTTGTATTTTCGCAGATAATAATTATACTTTTTTTTTAAATTTCAACAACACACACAGCCTAAATACTATCGTACCGTGGGTGTTGACAAGGAGGAAAGAGGCAACTTGTTAATTCTGGACTTGAAGGTTTGGAGGTTCGGAGGAGAAGGAAAAACATGTGCCGGCAAGGAATTCCACAACTTGGAAGTCCTCGGGACAAAAGAGCGGGCATAACAAGATGTTCTATGTCTGGTGACCTGGACAGTAAAAGGGTGCATTCGCTCTGTTCCCCTGGTAGATCTGTTGGGGGCAGCAGGTGGGGGAACTATGGAGGAAAGCTCGTCTGAGCAGTGCCCGTGCAGATATCTATAAAAGAGAGAGAGGTCACCAACGGTGCGTCGGTGGGCAAGGGATGACAGCTTTTGGGTCACCGATGAGACGTATAGCTCTCTTTTGAATGGAGTCCAGGATAGCGAGTGTAGAAGCGGCAGCAGCACTCCAGATGTGGGAGCAGTATTCGAGATTTGGCCTTATTTGGGAAGTATATAAGGTATAGAGATTAGCTGGTGAAAAGTATTTGCGAGCCCGGAAGAGGAACCTAAATTTCTTAGCAGCCAATTCTGCAATTGATGTGACATGTTGGTGCCAATTAAGATTTCGATCCACAGAAATGCCAACAAGAGAAAAGGACTCATTACCTTGAATAACTTGGTTGTTCATTGTGACGGGTCTAGGGCTGGTGTATCTCTTGTGAGAAAGAAAGCAAGATTTAGTTATGGTGGGGTTGAATTGTACAAGATTTCTACTACCCCAGTCTAATATTTTTTGGAGATCCACGGAGACAGAACCCTTCATGAGTCTGCGATCCTCATCTAATTGGGCTAAAGATACAGGCTTAGAATATTGTATATTTGAGTGGAGGGTGCTGTCGTCCGCGTAACTGTGAACTGGGTTGGATGTGCTAGAGAGGAGGTCATTGATGTGGAGAAGAAACAAAGTAGGGGCTACATCTGAACCTTGAGGAACTCCTGCATTAATTTGGTACAGTTTAGAGGAATGGCCATCCACAACAACAGAAATGCTTCTGTTGGAAAGGAAATATGCTGTCCAGGTACAAAGTTTTGGTGGTAGGCCATAGGCCGGAAGTTTATTATGCAGCGCTGCGTGCCAGACCTGGTCGAATGCTTTGAATATGTCTAGCGCAACAATCTGGGATTCACCGTGTTGTTCCATAGACTTGTTCCAAGAATGGGTGACAAAGGAAAGGAGGTCGGCAGTCGATCTGCGCTGACGGAATTGTATCATACAAATAAGCCCGTCCTGCTTGTGCTTGCAAAATATATTAGTGGTGAATTTTCTTTAAAAAAGTTAATAATGAAGAGATCGCGACTTTTGAATTTAGAAAAAATTGCTTCAAATGAGCGAGAACTTGGTCCCCTAGAACGCATCCGGGGTCAGTTTCAATTTTTATCTCTTTCTCTCTCTCTCTCTCTCTCTCTCTCTCTATATATATATATATATATATATATATATATATATATATATATATATATATATATATATATATATATATATATATATATATACTCAGGGTGGTCAACTTCGCAGAAAAAGTCCAGTTTTCCATATTAAACTCAGTTTTATCAAAAAAGTTTCAACGGAAAGTTGTTCCTATCAGCCAGCTGCGTAATTTAAAGATACTTTAATTTACACGGGGTGTTCATTTTTTCCGTGGCGGACCAAACTTACCTTTTTTTTTAAATAGAACACCTTTATTTTATATCATTTAAAAAAATACGGTATCGCGACAAGCAAATTGATACGCCATATGATGGGTCTAGGCGCAACCGTTTCAGAGTTATTTATTTCTTTATTAAAAATATTGGTCTAGTTTGGCGCGTAAATACTTCGATTCTACTACTAATGTTTTGGCTGCATATTCACTGGAGTTAATTTTATACACTCCTCACTATAACAAAGTGCAACATGGTAAATCTTAATGCAACCTGCCTATATAGGGTGTTAAATTTCACAAAACTAAAATTTGCTCGAAAATTTCAAATGGAGCGCCCTCTATATTAGAACGTTAGTAGATGCGCATTTTCATGGCTTTTCAGAGAGACCACGTTTGATGACATTATTTTCAACGGTTTCAAAGATATAAGGCATTAATTACAAAATGTATCATTTTCCAATATTTATTAAACTTATCTCAAAATCTAAGGGCGGCTTTAACAACGCCACATGACATTTGAAAAATTAACTACATTATTGACAGGTATCTTTCTTAGTTACCCGCTTTTTTCTTGATATCAGCATGTTTTTTTACTGAAGAACTTATGTCAATACTATACGTGATTGCTGAAAGTGATGGAAATTTTACCTTTGCAAAGAGAATCTGTAGGCAGAAATACCATAATCGACAACAGCCTCAGTGGATTTAGATTGGTGAAAGCTTGTTTTGATGCATACGGCAGTGTACACTATCGGGCTCCCGTAAGAAACAAAACTGTCCTAAATGAAGGTACGTTTGTAAACCATCATAGCCTCAGTCATTGGAAATCCACATATCAGCCAGCGAAAATCAGCTTCGAAATTAAATATCAGTGAAACTTCTGTCCAAAGATGTTTTAAAGAAAACAAATATCACCCACACCATGTTAGAAAAGTTCAAGAGCTCTTTGCAAGCGTTAAGCAGCAGAAATTGAATTTTTGTATTTGGGCTCTACAGAAGGACAACCAGGATTTCTTGCAAAAGTGCTATTTACAGATGAAGTAAATTTTTCAAACTGTGGGGAATTAACATGCACAATTTGCATTATTATGCAGATATGAATCCACATTTTTCGTGTCCAGTGAATCGTCAGCATAGGTGGTCCATAAATATGTGGGCTGGAATTTTGGGTCCGTATTTAATCGGACCGTATTTTTTTCAATGGGACTGTCACTGGTGAGCGTTGTTTAAATTTCTTGAATAATGATCTACCATATCAGAAGAAATCCCTCTACAACACGATGGAGCGCCTCCATATTCAACAGGAGCTGTTACAGCATTTTTAAACCATAATTTTGAAGAACGATGGATAAGTCGTGGTGGACCAACCCCTTGGCCAGCAAAAACTCCTGATCTTTCCAAAATAGATTTCTTTTTGTGGGGTGACATTAAAGGTAAAGTGTATGCGGCTCCACCAACAACCAAGGAGGACATGCGCGCAAGGATTTCAGAGGCTTTCAATTCTGTACGCGAAGCAACATTGGTGCAAATCAATTTAAGACAGAGATTACAAATTTGTATCGATAATGAAGGTTCCCAACTTGAACATTTGCTGCGTTGAATTTTTGTTGTTTATTTTACGAATTTCGATTTATTGTTGTTCTTGTTGATTTAAACCTTGTTAATATATGCATTAAATGATTTGCTCTTTTACATCAGACACGCTTTAGTTCTTTATTCAGTATGAATTAAGGATATCACGTAAACTATTTGAAAATAATATAAAATACAGGGTGTTACATATTAACGTGAATTATTTACTTGAATTTATATAAAAATGGCTAATTCCGTAATTGGGCCTTAAAAACCGTTGAAAATAATGTCATCAAATGTGGTATTGCTGAAAAGACCATGAAAATGCGCATCTAATAACGTTCTAATATACAGAGCGTTTCATTTCAATGTCCGGTAAGATTATATATATATATATATATATATATATATATATATATATATATATATATATATATATATATATATATATATATATATATATATATATATATATATATATTATGACGCCGCCGCGCTTCCTTTTATACCAGATGACAAATGCTCAAATAATTCCTAACCTATCAACAAATCTAATTTGTCATTGGCATAAGCTAAGTTACCGGGAAGTTAGAGGGCCGCCAGCTTTTATACAGTGGAGATGGGCGTGGGTTAAAATAAGATCTTAATTAGGGGCGCCACTTGATTGTTTAACCTCCACTCCCGGATATTCTAATAAGATGTTCACAAGTATGCTTCCTTGCCCAGATCCAACACAACCAAGAATTCTTGGATCACACTGGCAACTATAGCCAACCACAATCGAGCACAGGAAGCTACAAGGGAGATGTAATTACGATAACACAAACTAAAGTTCGGAACGGTATGGTCTCATAGACCCACAAATAAAGATAACGGTAATGATCTAATCTATCAACAGTCCTGAAAAGAAAACACAAACACAAAACCAAAACACCTAAAATATGATAAAATAAGGGCTTTTATTAAGCTTCTTTGGCATACAAAAATTAATTAAAAGCTGTTCTAAAATTCTGATCTAAAATAATAAATAAGTCTCTATAATATCACAAAAATGGCTTACTACCAAATTATCAAGATCTTTACTGAATATTTATGAATGTACTACAAATATAGTTGTTCTACGGAAAATTCCACTTTTCGTGCACGCAAAGCTCACAAATTATTTTCCCCAAATATTACTTAATTACCCGATAAGTACGATAAGTGGCCTGATTAAAGATCAAGTCCCAAAGAATAATCAATAAGCTTGACTAACGCTAACAATATATATATGATAACTAATGGTACTATCAAAAGTGAAGCAATTATATTAATAGTGGTCTTATAAAAATCTGTACCATATTTAGTGAAGTTAAAATAAAATAAATTCGGTTTGATTTTAGTAAATTTAACACAGATGAATATTTAAAACTGTACCTTATCAAGAATATCTCTTATCACTTTATTCGTTATCACAAAACGGAAAATTCTTACTTGAAATTTCTGGACTTCTAGGCCATCTAATTACCATCAATTTCCAAACCAGCCAAGGCCTTTAGGGGTACGGGACTGCAACCACGGGAATAATGCAACAACGGTACGGCAATGCGACAACGAAAGGGAAGACCTTCTCACTGAGATCTTAATTCGTTTCTCCATTTAATTCAATAGCCATATACTTTGTTCGGTACATAAAAATTCGCTAATCCATGTGAGACTTTTCCACTCCAAATTTACGATAGGTGAATTTACCAAAGGTATTGCCCAATGCAATAATGTCTGCCTAACACAAGGCTTTCGCTGTTCGGCACAAAAATCGCCCTGCACAATGATTACCCTGCACTAGGATTGCTATCCGGTACAAGGAATGCTCCAGCCGATACAAGGAAAATCTATCCTGCACAAGGATTTCGTCTAATACGAAAAATCTTCCCATCCGGTACAAGGAGAATCTCTCCGGTACAAGGAATTCTTCCAGTCGGTACGAGAACCCTAAAAACAACAAGTAACGGAATGCTAAAGGTGTTATAGTTAAGAGAGAGGATGATTTCTTACCTCCAGAGAGGGAAACGAAATTCCACAACGGGACACGATAAATGTGGTCCTTAAATCCCCTCAAATGGGTATCTCCACAGCCTTCGGCACTAAATCCGTACATTACGACATCACCAAAAAGACTGCAGATTAAATTCTGAGAGCAATAAAATCCACAAAGGAGGATACTTAATATCCAAACTTGCTCCTCAGGAGGAACCACGTGTTAACTCCACAAATTACCAACGAAATCTCTCCCTCGAAACTTTCAGCGCATTCACATCTCCGACTTGCAAACAGCTGCTGCCACACCCTCGCTCTCTCTCGCATCACATACGTCCCCAGCCATCTATCCTGCTCAACATGCGGACCCTTTCCGAACTACCGCAACGGCAACGCAAGCGTGTAAGCCGGCACGATATACCAGGGGTAATACAAATATAAATAATTTAATGAAAGATCTCAATTCCATTCCTTATACGAGGGATATCCAGAAGAATTAACCACGGTCGTCGCCAATAATTCTTTGTGCCAAGCAGAGGAGGAACCACAAATACGTCCAAACTAGCTTAGTTGTTTAGCTATCCAATTTATACCGTTACAATATATATATATATATATATATATATATATATATATATATATATATATATATATATATATATATATCCGAGCGATAACTCAAAAAATACTAAACTGATTTCAATTAAACCTGTAAAAAATCTTGCTTGGGCGAAAACAGAGGTCGAGTTCGTTAATCAGCCTCTATGCTCAAGTTTTCCCGTTCGAAAATCGAGTAAAACTTTTTGAAAACGCTATATTTTTGTAAATATCAGAGTAAATGGAATGGGACTTTACATGTGGCCAGAAATAGTGTAAATAAACCTATGTAGTAAATTTTAAGTTATTTGGTACACAGTAGTTAGGTTTTTTCCAAATTAAAAATAAAATCCCAAAGACATGCGTTGAGACGATTTAGTGGTTAAAGTCCAATGCTTAACAGAGAGAGTAGTTAACTGCCACGCGTAGATTGATTCGTACATCAGGTATAAACCATACATCAACGGTAACCAAACTAAATATATACCAGGCATAAAACATATTACCCGAACAATCTTGAAATCTCGTCCGCAATTATGGAAAATGACAGACGGCATGAAAAAAAAATTGCCAAGTGTTTGTTATTTAACTGTGCGATCGAATCAATTCCTAAAATACACTATATTTGTAGCTTTATGAACGGCCTCAAATACAGATTTAATTCAGCATAGATATATTATGCTGTTGCAATATAGTATAAATGTAAACAAAATCAAGCAAAGTCTATATAAAACTGATTCTAAAATAGTTTCTTTTATCATTAAACTTAAACATAGGACGTCATATAATACCTAAATAGTCCTGGGATGTGTTTCAATGGTAAATCTACTAATTCTGTAATTAATTGTTACGTATACTTTGAATATAATATCCCGGGCATGAAGTCGATCTAATGTATCATGTAAACAAAACGTTACCTGACGTATGCCTAGATGGTTACGCGATCGAATCCAGCTCGAATAATGTATATTACGGGCATAAAGCTGGTGTCAAGTATCATGTAAACAAAACGTTAGCTAACGTATCCTTAGACAGCTCAGTGGTAGCATGCTTGTGTTCTACGCAGAAGGTTTCGTGATCGATTCCAGCTCGACATTTGGAGAAACAAAAGTGCACAGATTTCATACGTTTTGAACAAGATCTCATTTTTGTTTAAAACGCCTAAATGAGTTTGTCACCTTTGTGTCTGAAATTATAATTTTGTTATTGTTGATATTGAAAAAACTGGTTTGATTAGGTAGACTAAAACGAAATCATATGGCGATTAATAAGGAAAAATGACTGCTACGTTTATAATTTGGCAGATACTTTACTTTTCTAAATGTGAATTAAGTTTCCTTCTGGAGATCTGCTGTATAACTTTGATCAAATTTCTAACACAAGTTTATTTTAAAGAGGCTTTTACACTGTCTACAGATATAGGAAAATTTAGTTCTCTAGCGTCATAGAAAATTGCGTTTTGGGCAATTTTCTCAGAAAGAGTTAGAACGCAAGAATTTTTTGATAATAGAGACATATCGATTGTAAGATTTTCAAAAGGATTCTTCAAATGTGCGCGTACTAGGATCTCTAAAATCGGTCTTCAAGGTATGTGTAAGTTTAAAGTATTAACTTAAATTTACTAATATGCCGTATAATAATAGTGCACAATTCTTATGAAAATTCGCTACATTAACGTACTAGCTGCGTCCCGAAATTTTTTGTCTACCTAATTAAGAGGACACTGTGTAACTTCGCAGATTTGTATTTTTGCTTTATTAGGATTTAATGCCAATGCGAAAAGCAGAAAAATTAAAGGAGATAAGATTTTTGAGCCACCGCTTTATTTGGTTGGATAAATAGTAATAAAACAATCGCATTAGAAAGCCGCAGAGAAAACAAACACAAAATTTCAATGATTTATTACATAGAAAGATTTATACACATACATAAATTTTGTTTAAAATCACTGTAGATTAGTGCGTAAAAATTAATTTAGGCACATAAATTAACTCGGTGTATTTGTATTACCGGATAAAAAAGAAAATCATAATTAATATGTATTTATAATTATTTGCAGCACGAGATAAATTTTGTTTTAGATTTGTTGTTATCTAATCTGTTTAAATTGATAATTAATACAAACGAGCAGTATTTATAAATGAGGCTAATAACCATAATTACCCTATTCGACTCGTCAATTATTACTGAGTAAAAAGAACTTACGGGCAAAATTTGACTAGTGGATAAAAAACTAATCATTTTCTGCATTAAAAGTTTTTTTTACTTCAGCGACGGCCTATTTCGCCAGGGAGCAGTTTCACCTCAATATCCTGGAATTTCTTCCGACACCCTTTTTTTTTGTAAGGATGGTAGGGAACTTTAGGCTGCCCAACATTGCATGGACACGAGCCCTACGGCTTTACGCCCCCTCCGAAGGGCGGAACTGCAGTCATTCTTGTAGAACATTGAATGCTCTAAATAGCGTTCTCTCATAAACTGGAAAAATTGATGTCTTCTTTGTAATTCCTGCGCGAACAAAAGGTTTCCTGGGCATAAAGACACATGATATTTCGCATTTGTGAATTTTAAAAACCATTATGACGCGGCATTTCAACGCAAATATCAAAAATAAAATCCCAATTAAAGATACTTGTTTAATGTCAGTCGATTTTGGCAAGTTATAGTAAATAAGTTCCTAGTTGCTACCATACATACTTACCAACAAAGTAAATACAGATTTTTGGTTTTCATTGAAAAAGTATGTTTATTTTGAAAACGGTCAACTTTTTCGACTTCAAAGGAGTATACCTTTTTTGTGTGAAACAAAATGGGCTTTCTTTATTTTTGTTCGAAAATGTGCATAGGGGGGGGGGGGGATAAATAATTATGACGCTGTAAATAAGCCAATGTTGCTGCCCGTGGCGCCACCTAGCATCAGTGGTGAAATTGATAACGTCATGGTATTACTCATGATTCCTAATAATAACAACATGCCACATTTCATAATAATATGTTTAACCAATTTCAAGATATTTGAAAAAATAGTTTTAAGCAAAATTATTTAAACACCCTGTAAAACGAAAACAAGTAATATTTTACTAAGGAATATTGAGCCCAATCGCTTTATTTTTGATTTTTGTGCCACGTATCACCCCTTAACCAATGTCCAATTATATATATATATATATATATATATATATATATATATATATATATATATATATATATATATATATATATACAGGCTGTTTCAAAAATGATGGTCTATGTTACAGGTGCACATTCAGCACAAAAAATAAGACTATTTTTTCATATAAATATGGGTCCGCAAATGCTTAGTTTTTTAAATACAGGGTGTTAAAATTATTTGTTTTTGTTAGTTTTTCACGAATAAGTACAAGTCAAAATAAAATTTTGGCGTGAAGATTGGCATGTAGAGGTTTTTAAGAGCAAGAAATTTAAATATGTTATTGTTAATAACACTGCTGGTAGAGGGCGCCACCTGTAAGACTATGCTTGCCTTCAATTGGCTATAATTTTTTGACACCCACTAATTTCAACCTACCGTATAGCTACGTTGCAGCCCTTATCAATTATAAGCAAAAGAATGTATATTTGATCCAAATCTCTCAGACACACCATTTTCGTGATATTTCAATTTTTGTATGTCGATGTCGCCCAAGAATTAATTTTTGTCAAGTAAGTAAGATTGTATTGTCTGCAAATTTTGACGATAAATAAAACAACAAATAAAAAATCTTATAACATTTTATGATACCTGACTACAATAAATGTTCAAAATGACCACCCTCCACTTCAATACACTTTCGTATTCTTCGGAGCATACAACGTCGTACTCTGTGAAATATTTCTGGTGTATTTCTAATTTGTTCGCATCCGAGTACAATTATTTGCTGCAGATCATCAACATTCTCAACATTTGCTTCATAAACAATACTTTAGAGATGCCCCCATAAATAAATGTCCATAGGATTTAAATCGGGGGATCGAGCCGGCCATGGCTGTGATCCACCGCGTCCGATGCATCTACGTCCAAAAGTATTGCTTAGGTAATTTCTGACATTTAGGGCGAAATATGGGGGGCTCCGTCCTGCATAAACCACAGGATATGTCTTATGTCAAGAGGCACATTTTCTAATAACCTATTTAGTAGGTTTTGAAGGAATTCAAGATAAGTTATAGCATTAAGTCTGAGAGGTAAAAAAATTGGTCCTATAAAATTACACCCTACAATTCTAGCCCATACATTTAAGGAAAATTGCTGTTGATGATGCCTTTCAAAAACTGCGTGGGGATTCTCGTCAGCCCAAATATGGCCCTTACGAAAATGGACGATCCCGTCGCGCCTGAATCCAGACTCGTCAGTGAACAATACACAATTCAACAAGTTCTCTACATTATTATATTTAAGAAACCATTGGCAAAATTGTAGGCGACGTATAAAATATCTTTCAGGCGATACTGCCTGCACACGTTGGATGTGATATGGACGCAATTGTTGCTCGTGAAGAACTCGCCATATCGTTGCATTGAATGCTCCCAGATGAGTGGCCATTTCCCTAGTACTTGTTTTTGGATTTTGTTCAATTTCATCCAGAACAGCCTCTTTAAAATCAGGATTTCGTGCACTTTGTGGTCTGCCTCGATCAGCAGTAACTTTATACCTGGTAAAAAAAATATATAGCCGAAAGAGACAGATCGATGTATTAGATAATGTAAGTATGTACCTGTTTCTCGCAGACGGATGTCAATCCGTTGAAACATCCTTCTGTCTGGAATGCTTTGATTTGGGAAGGCTTCTTCATACAGTCGTTTCGCCTCATAACAGTTACCAAAAGCCCATGAATACATAACATGCATGTCTGTTAGTTCATTGTTGGTAAAGACTTCCATATTTAATTAGAAAAATTACGGACAATACAATTAATTACTTAAAAATAGTGAGTAGTCTCAAACGTAAAAGTCAAATATAGTATATGTGACGACGAAAACGCAAAAGTCAAGTCCAGTAACGATGGAAACCACTTTGTTAAATGGTTTGCTCAAAGTTTGTTATCATGGCTTTTTATTTTACTTCATAATTGTGTCTTGTCGGTTCTTTTTTCTGGTAAGATTTTAATATTTAACTAGAGAATAAGAAAATTAAGTTTATACATACTGATAGCAATTAAAAGGTGAAAAATGTATTCCTATGATTTATCGCAGATTTAATTTTTGAGCGACATCGACTTACACAAATTGAAATATCTCGAAAATGGTGTGTCTGAGAGATTTGAAACAAGTATACATTTTTTACTTACAATTGATAAGGGCTGCAATGTAACTATACGATAGGTCGATATTACTGGGTGTCAAAAAATTATAGCCAAATGAATGCAAGCATAGTCTTACAGGTGGCGCCCTCTGCCAGAAGTGTTATTAGCAATAACATATTTAAATTTCTTGCCCTCGAAAACCCCCACATGTCAATTTTCACGCCAAAATTTGAATTTGACTCAGACTTATTCGTGAAAAACTGACAAAAGCAAATAACTTTAACACGCTGTATTTAAAAAAACTAAGCATTTGCGGACCCATGTTTATATGAAAAAATAGTCTTATTTTTTTGTACTGAATGTGCACCTGTAACATAGACCATCATTCTTTAAACACCCTGTATACATATATATATATATATATATATATATATATATATATATATATATATATATATATATATATATATATATATATATATATATATATATGCAAACACATAATGTTGAATCTGGCCGCGAATATGGGTTCTAGCGAGCCCAGTTCACGCTCATTTAAAGGAATTTTCAAAATCCAGTAGTCGCGATCTCCTCAACAACGAATTTCTTCTACGAAAATTCGCTAAAAGTAAAAGTTAGTTCCCTGATTTAAGATAAGCTTGCCTATATTAGTTTATCTTCAAATAATCACTTACCGATTACCAATAGTAATTTGTTTTGTTTAACGCGTCTATCAAACCAGCCTTAGATTTCAATCAGGCCATAAATTTACCGTTTCGTGCATAAAAGACATTAACCCAAAACAAATGTATACAATCTTCATTCACCCCGATAACCGCCTCCAAAAAAAAAGTTAAACTCCTACAATGAAAAATCATGTAATATTTATCTGACCTCTCTTATAACCGTTATTATTCACTGGCTGCCTTAGGCCAAAAGGACCAACCATCATAAATCAATGGCACAGTAAAATAATTGTGGGCCGGAATCAACTTATATCGGTAGGAATATCGAACTGACTATGAGGGGTGGATAAATCTCACCCCTGAATAATTAATAGAGATGATCGGTTACAATCACGTCTGGTACATGAATCAAGTGCCTCAGGTTAACCGTTGTGGATATTAGCAATTCGTGTCGTGGAAAATACCTGCGGCTAAGTACGGGACTTCTAAGTTCAGGTATTATATCTGAAAATTGAATTGGATGCCGTTTATTATCTACGTTTATGGGGTTTTGCTATTTTGTGCGATTTTAATTGCCTGGAGGACTTGTTTCAATACAAAGGATTTCAGTAGCAAAAACAAATGCAACAGTTTTGTCCTTGTGTTATACAGGTTGTTGCATAAAACCGTAAAAAATTGTGTGACGCAGCAAGTGCGTTATGGTAGCGAATTTTAATTAAATGCTTCAAATTTGCATAACTCAATTTTCCATAAGCCTAGAACGTTGAGTTTTGGTGTCTAGTAAGGTATTTACGAGGCAAACATACCAACCGAATTTCATCAAAATAACTGTGTTACTTTTTGAGACACCATTTTTTTTCGGAAAAATTAAATTTTTCGTATTTTCGAAAAACTGGTCCGATATGGCTGGCTAACGAACTCGTCCAAGCCATTTATAAAATAAAGATTCTTGCTGAGTTTAATTAAAATCGGTTAATAACTTTTTGAGTTATCGTGTGGATACAGACATATACAGGGTGTGGCGCCAAGAATTTTAGTTAGCCGTTTCTCAATAACTACTCTGATTTGAAATCTGAAAATATACGCACATACGATTGAGACAAATTCCAGTTTAATAAAAATAGTTTACTTTATGTCAGATTTCCGGTTTAACCGGAAGTGACCATCAACTTGCTTATTTTAAATACAACATGGTAATTTCATTATATTTTTAAATTCTACATTGAATTTTAGATAAACTATTACTAATATATTATATGTAAGAAATCGACCATTTTCAAAATTTTTCGATTTTTTTGAAAATTTTCGCGAAAACCAAGGTGAACGTTGCACGCTCTCTCTCTCTGTGAAAATACAACTGAGAAGACTGAGTTTTTGTACAGATGACCCTTATATTGGTACCCAAACGACAAGTTTGATAGCGTTACTTTTAAATATACAGGGTGATCAGAATTAGCCGTGCCATTTGGTAAAATTTAAATTACAATTACTCGCTTATTTCAAATAGCACACTCTATATTTTATGAGCTACTTCGGTTCGCATCCAGTTTCCTTTTCAGCGTGTATTAGCATTTCTTATACCCAAATACCACCATTTCTCGAATATTTCAATTTTATTGGATTTACTTTATTCAAATTATCACAATAGATTGTAAGTAGGCTTCGGAACTTGATAATATGCTTGTTGACGTCTACATGTCAAAAAGGCGTTAATCTAAGCTTATGTCATAAAAATCGAGATACTATCAGGCAATGCGGTGCCAGAATGACACATTTGCAGTACACAAACGACAATTTTCTGGAACTTCTAATTATCTATGGTGAATGCCAACAATTTGTGGGTCGAACATGTCGTGCATTTGCAGAAAAGTACACGAATAAGCCGAAATTCAGCCACGACATGATAAAGAGGTTGCTGCAAAATTGTTCACAGCATGGAGGTTTTAGCCCAAAAGTACAGAAGCGTAAGCCACTCGTCGATAACGAGGTAAACGAAGTGAACGTATTGGTATTTTTTGTTGCTGACCCCAAGGCATCCATCAAGAATTGCGAAAAAGCATTACGCTTGTCAACGAGAACGATTCACAGAATTTCGAAAAAGCATGATAAGATACCATTTTCTGACCACCCGATACATGGTTTGCAACCAAACGATCTTCCTAGACGTGTTGAGTTCTGTGAATGGTTCCTATTGAAAACACAAGATGAGAATTTCTGCAAAAGAATTATTTAGCGGGATGAGGCGAAGTTCTCCAATAATGGCATGCCCAAATCCCACAATAGTCACTTCTAGTCAGATGAGAATCCCCATGTTACCACGATCAACTATTTCCAAGATAGGTGCTCATTCAATGTGTTTTGTGCGCTGAAGAACGATAAGATATTTATGATTAAAATATACAATGAAAATCTCACTGGTGTGTTATAATAATATTTTGCACGAGGTGATTCTAGTCTCCCTCAACAAATAAAGTTTAGAAGAAGCTAGAACAATCTGGTATCAGCTAGACGGGGTCCCGCCCCACAATTTTCATTTAGCTCATGATTTTTTGCACCAACATTTTGAAGACAGGTGTACTGCCAATAACGGCCCACGTAGATGGCCACCACGGTCCCCTGACTTAGCGTCTCTGGATGCAAGCATCTGGGGTTAGCGTGCAACGTTCACCTTGGTTTTTGCGAGAGTTTAAAAAAAAATGGGAAAATTTCAAAAGCGGTAGATTTTTCACATATAATATATTAGTAATAATTTATCTTCAATTCAATGTAGAATTTAAAAATATAATGAAAATTACCATGTTGTATTTAAAATAAAAAAGTTGATGGTCACTTCCGGTTAAACCGGAAGTCTGACATAAAGTCAAATGTTTTCAATGAACTGTAATTTGTCTCAGTCGTGTGTATGTAGATTTTTAAATTTCAAATCAGATCAGTTATTGAGAAACACACGCCACACTATATATATATATATATATATATATATATATATATATATATATATATATATATATATATATATATATATATATAAATTCAAACAAACCTTGGTGTCGGAGTCTAGGGGCCCAAATTCGCTCTCATTTTAAAATTTTTGTAAATTCTCACCATCGATACCCTTCTATTACCGAATTTTTAATAACTCTTGGTTTTCTTTGCTCTTAATGAAGGACGTAGCTAGCGCATAAGTTAACTGGAGCAAGTGGCTTTTCTGAATTCTAGATGTTCTAGATGTTTTTCAACGTTTCTGTGACCAAGTAACAGCAACAACAATCAATCAATTCGACTAGTGTTTAAAGAGATTGGCTAAGTATACCTTAGATAACAGCTATTCATCAGAAAAAAAGTGTTTCTCAAACCAGTATTTACTAAATACAGTTACCATTTTTGATAATTACGTAGATAAAAACAAAAAAAACAAAAATTGGACGCTGTAAGTGTGTTAGTGTAGCAAATTTGTATAAAAGTTATCTACGGTTGAAATTTTTTTATGAAAGTTCGTTAAAACTTTTCTCTGCAAAAATTCTCTAGAAGGGGTTTTCCCCAAAAATTCGAAACAAAACTTTTTACGAAAATTGACCAAAAAAATCTGACAAAAATTCGCAACAAAATTTTGCAAACATTTACTAAGAAATTTTTGCAAGGAGATTCACTAAGTGAAGATTGGAACCTGTGATGAGCACTGATAAGCACACTTGGAGAACCGAAATCACAACAACACATTTAAAAAAACCTAACGATCGTTTCACTAACCAAGTTAGCGTCATCAGAGGATAAATAATTATAAATATCTTATATCCACAACTCTATTAGTACATTTTCCTAAAAAAAATCACTAATGTAGAGATCCTTACTTATGATTTTGAAAAAATTTCTTCAAATGAGCGCTAATTAGGCCCCCCACAAGACATATCCGGGGTCAGGTTCAATTTTTATATGTTTATATTTATATATATATATATATATATATATATATATATATATATATATATATATATATATATATATATATATATATATATGTATGTATCACACCGATAACTCAAAAACTAATGGGCCGATTTTGATTAAATTTAGTAAGTACCTTACTTTTGCAAGTGGCTTGGACAAGTTTGCTAGCAAGGAAAATCCGCCGAGGTTTTCCCGGAACTTTTTTTTTTCGAAAAAAATTTATATCTCCGGAATGAACAAAGTGAGGGCAACCTCACCGCCTCATCAGAGGATGAAAAGATCTGAATTAAAATCACTGATATCATTTTCAAAACTAAAAAGATACGAAAGATGCTCTCTTCTCTTAATACCAGGTAAGGCTCTGGCCCTGACAAGATCCCAGCAATTGTTCCCAAAAACTGCGCATCAGAACTTGCTCTTGTCCTGACTTGTCTGTTTCAGATATCTTACAATAGAGGCATATTCCCTAGTAACTGGAAAACTGCTCGAGTACAACCCGTCCCCAAGAAAGGATACAAAGCGCTTCCTAGCAACTACAGGCCTATTTCTCTCCTTTCAGTCGTCTCTAAAGTGATGGAAAAGTATATAAACACCGAATTACTAAAATTTATTGAAAAACACAGTCTAATCCACGACAGGCAGTATGTATTCCGTCAGCACAGAGCAACTGCCGACCTCCTTTCCTTTGTCACCCATTCTTGGAACAAGTCTATGGAACTACATGGTGAAACCAGATTGTCGCTCTAGACATATTCAAAGCATTCGACCAGGTATGGCACGCAGCGCTGCTTAATAAACTTCCGGCCTATAGCGTACCACCAAAATTCTGTACCTGAACAGCAAATTTCCTTTCCAATCGGAGCATTTCTGTTGTCGTGGATGGTCATTCCTCTAAACTGTATCCAATTAATGCAGGAGTCTCTAAAAGTTAAGCTTTAGCCCCTACTTTGTTTCTTATCCACATCAATGGCCTTCTCTCTAGCACATCCAACCCAGTTCACAGTTACGCGGATAACAGCACCCTCCACTCAAATATACAATATTATAAGCCTGTCTCTTTAGCCCAATTAGATGAGGATCGCAGACTCATGGAGGGTTCTGTCTCTGAGGATCTCCAAAAAATATTAGACTGGGGAAGTAGAAATCTTGTACAATTCAACTCCACCAAATCTCAGTCTTGCTTTCTATCTCATAAGAGATACACCAGCCCTAGACCCATCACAATGAACAACCAAGTTATTCAAAGTAATGAGTCCTTTTCACTTATTGACCTTTCTGTGGCTCGAAGTCTCAATTGGCACCAACATGTCACATCAGTTGCAGAAGCGACTGCTAAGAAATTAGATTTCCTCTTCCGGGCTCCCAAATACTTTTCACCAGCTGATCTCTATACCTTATATACTTCACAAATAAGGCCAAACCTCGAATACTGCTCCCACATCTGGGGTGCCGCTGCCGCTTCTACAATCGCTATCCTGGACTCCATTTAGAAGAGAGCTATACGTCTCATCGGTGACCCAGTCTCACCCAAAGGCTGCCATCCCTTGCCTACCGACGTGCCGTTGGTGACCTCTCTTTTTTATAGATATCTGCACGGGCTCAGGGGAGTTTTCTTCCATAGTTCCTCCACCTGCTGCCCCCAACAGATCTACCAGGAGAACAGAGCGAATGCACCCTTTTACTGTCCAGGTCACCAGACATAGAACATCTTGTTATGCCCGCTCTTTTATCCTGAGGACTTCCAAGTTGTAAAATTCCTTGCCGGCACATGTATTTCCTTCTCCCCCGAACCTCCAAACCTTCAAGTCCAGAATTAACAAGTTGCCTCTTTCCTCCTTGTCGACACCCACGGAACGATAGTATTTAGGCGGTGAGCCCTCTTGTGGTGTGTTGTTGAATTAAAAAAAAGACCGCAGTAATAAAAACGAAATATATAGATAGATAGAATTACCGATTTTTTCTTCTCATCAGCTAGCTATAAGAATGAGTATCGTTATAAAAAACAAACGCCAGTAATTTGCACTTGCTACTTTATAAAGTCGATTTTCATGACCACAACGAAATGTCTGGTTTCACACGGGACCAATCTCAGCAGATTTATTATGAACATAACCCTCCATTGATGGATTTACTGAGTTTTCCGGTAGGCACATTTGTTCAAATGGGCACGGTACCTAGTGACACATTGTAGTTCTTATTTCAAGAGAAAAACACAGTTGGCTAATAAATCCCATTATTTTTTACGTTGGAAATGCATCAGGCAACGTAATCGTTGGTAACACTGCTGAGGCGCTCCAACGACTGACTCTTTTACAAGTCCATTTTTGCGCGTTTCACGTGAAATATTTCCTCCTGCAGGGTTGGTAATGGAACAGCTCTCACCGGTAGTTTCAAGGTAAGTTCGAGTTTAACCGCTTCCATTTAGGACGTCTAAATTTTTAATTATGTACCAGAAAGGCCCTGAAAATATGTGTAATTCACCTTGCTCAAGTTGTACGATATATCAAATATTTTTATTGTTTTATTTGGGGAACTTTCTTAAATACTTCTTTTACTTAAAAATAAAATGACAAAATGCATATTATTGATTGTACTTAAGTTAGAATGTATCGTAATCGGTACACCTTTTGATGGCACGCCCGTGAATCGAACCCAGGTACCTTAAAAATTTAAATGAACCAGTATTTATGATTCATCCCATTGAGTGCCTATTCTTAAGAAAATTCATTCAATTGGTGTTTTCATTACCTTCGTTAAGAAAAATATCTGTTCGAGGAATAACTGCATGGATTTTGCGAGCTGGGCGTACTATTCCTAATCAACTAAAATATACCATAATAAATATTAAGTAGGATAAAACTGAAACTACAATACAAAAATGTGTACGACAGGGGTACTCATGATCGCCATAATTGTTTAGTTTATTTATGGAAGTTTGCATCAATTGGTTAAACGGAAGGAAATGTAGCAAATAATTGTTGACTATTAGGAGAGTCGCAATCACAAATCAAACGTTCAACAGAGAAAAACCTCTTACTAATAAACTTTTCTGCCTATGGAGTGTTATGTAATATATTTGGCGGAAAACTGGACTTTGGGTAAGCACGATATGAAGAGAATAAAAGCTTTTAAAATATTAAGTGGAAGAAAAACCACAAAGGCACGATACAGTGATAGAAAGACGAATAAAATGATGCTTGCGAAGAGAAAAAAGAAAGAAGCTTACGGAAAGACATTGTGAAGGAGGCGAATTCTCTTGAACGGATTCACAATCATTCTCTTACAGTAATATTTTAAGGACACAATATTTAGAGAAGAACAAGATGCAGATCAAGAGGAAAACTTGTGGGAGATGGTCAAACTGATGAAGTGCGGAAGTTACTACGAAATGAAAAGTTGGTGGCAGAGAGATGTAGTTGCGGCGAAACGGCGAAATCTCCTCTATATTGTGATGGTGTACATGCATTCTTAATAAAACAATAAAAGCCAAAGCCTGCCACTTGGACTCATAAGACATTAATACTTTTGTAATTGTTCTGGTTGCCGCTTCAAAACGAGCGTAAGTTTTTATTTTTCTAGCATAGAGCACAGCATAAGAAACAATCGTGTGTTTCTCGAACAAAACATATGGCTCCCTCTCTGTCAAGTAGGTCCAATTAAACTTTAGAGCGACTAATGTATTGTAGGTTGCTAGATGGATTACACTACAAAGGAGGGTCCTAATCGATGATCTAACTTGTACTGGTTAACAGAGTTCTTCCAATCGTTACTAGAAGCCACTTAAACAAGTTCAAATGAAAAAATAGTTAATATTTAGTCAGTGGACGATTAATGATTGCATTAGTTAATATTAAGTAACCGCTACAGCTTTCTTTACGTCGTTTTAACAATGCAAACTTATTGACTAAATCAAAAGTAAATAACTAAAAACTTTTCTGTTGTTCTTAACCAGAATTAGGCATAACAATATGAAATTAAATAAATAATAATTAGTAATTGCCAGCAGTTATTTTAAGTGAAACTATAGCAAACTCTTTTCGAGAAAAATTGATCAGCCAAGAATTGTACATTGAATTTTAACAATGGCCACACACATATTGATTAAAGCAGGGATCGATCACTCATTGACTATTCATTTTAATACACATATAATATGATTCAATGGGATGTCTGTACTAAGGATAACGAATATCACTGCCTATCAATGGGCGACAATATTATCCTGTTTAATTAAAGGTTACAAAGTGAGGCACCAAAGGCGACAGTAGAAAAAATCCACAATTAAGAATTTTTCATTCGTCGATGACGCTAACTATGTTAATGAAACGATCAATAGGTCTTTAAAAAGATGTGTTGTGGTGATTTGGGTTTTCCAAGTGTACTTATCCTCCTGGTCCCTTAATTTTCTTGGAGGTTGGTTTATTTACGGAAATTGCATTCTACTTCGTCGCCTATAATGTCTTTTTCAGATAATATAGACAGCAATAAATTCAATGAGTTTACTTGCATTATCATATATCTAGTAATTATTGTATCATGATAATATCAACCCAGAAGTCCAGAAGACTCTGCACGTTCAGTCCCGTGTCCACAGGCACGTTAAAGATCCCTACCATCCTTACAGAAAGGCTGGGGTTCGGCAAAATTTACATGATAGTGGTTGGCCATAGTCGCGGAAATATACCGACGTTAAAGAAAAAAAGTCCAGAACACATAAATTTACATACCTGGCATCTCGGTGTGCAAAATGTAATTTTATATCATTTTCTTCTGTTTCCTTGGTTTAGTTCACCAACTTTTAGTATGTCACGGAGAAAACGCTATTATAATGTAAGGAAATAAATATAGCTTAAGGTTAAGGTAATTGCAGTTAATTTAATCAAAGATGGTAGAAAACCTTCCTAAAAATACATATTTTCCACTTGCTTCTGTTCCGCACCACCTAGTGGTAAATAGCGGAACCTAAATTCCTTGGTAAAGCTGGGTTATCATTTAGTACAATAGTTCTTTATCCTGAGTAAAGGTATTCATAGATCAATATATCCCACAATAGTTGTAATAGATGTGAGTAGATGGCAGCATATCCCCAATTTTTAAGATAGTGTTTTGTAATTTCTATTTAGATCCACAATTATATTTTTAACGAATGATGTACATTAAAAGCAATATAATTAAATAGACTTACAGGATACGCAAATGTGAAAATAGTTGCATGTTGTATTAATGTTATGTACTGTGATTAGTCAATAGGCAAGGAGAGACGGAACGATATATTCTATATTTACCTCTACAGATGGCAGTAGCTAAAGTTTATTTTCAACTTTATTTGTATCTTTTGTAAAGTCGTAATTCCATAATGGTTTCCTCATTTCCTATTTATTTATTGGATTATTGAGAACCATCACAATTAAAGATACATGGAGATTTTTTGCACTCACGTTTTAATAACAGAAAATCGATATTAAATAGAAATTTATTCTGTAATTGAATATTTAATGTGTAGATGGCAGCAATTACTGCTATTGCTGCATTCAAGATAATTAAATTCAAAATGGAGTTTTATATGCTTTTATACAACCTATGCTTCGTTTCCAGAACTACTAATACTCTTATATTATTACTAAAATTCAAAAATCTAACTGATGTTTACCTATCTATATTGATTTCGAATAATTTCAGTCAAAATAACTGATATTGCTTACTTGAAAATAAAAACACCGAATAAAAGTAAAAATGTAAAGCGACCGTGACAGGACTCGAACCTGCAATCTTCGGATTCGAAGTCCGACGCCTTATCCGTTAGGCCACACGGTCATGTATAAACTAGCTTCTATGCAGGTAGATGACCGAGTGGCGGCTTAAGTTTTTAAAACTTATTTAATCTTATAAACATGGAATGGGATAACTAAGTAGATATTGAAAATTTAAAATAATACATATGATAATTATAAGGAAACAAGATATTTAAGTAAAAAATGTTTTTGCAGTCTTAGCGAACTGGTTTTTATAGATTTTACTAGCAATTATGTGCTCTACATCCCTGTTTGTTCCACCCTCGGCACGATAGGTCCACAATTTTGTAAGCCCTTGTATATACAGTCGGTTTCAAAAGTAGAGAATATATTTATTTTCGCTGTATTGTTAGTAATTTTTAAGAGAAACGCCGAAAGGGGCGAACTTGAGTTTTTTAAATGTAACCTTTTTAGGTAAAATTTTCAGAAACATATCTAGCCACCCCCCACCCCCCCCTGGATGCACAAACCACAAGAAAAATTTCTTGTTCACACCCCCCAAAGAAGTTACGAAACTAGGATTGAATAAGGGTGCTAGGCGGGCGTAGTAAAAAGGTAATATGAGAAGAAAATGCGAAGAAAACGGGCTTGAAAGCTGTGTTTTTCACATATTGAAGCCATATCCCCCTAAAACTCTGCCTACCCCGCACAGCACCCCTATTTCCTCAGGTGCCATAACTTCCTTGGCGGGTGCGAACAAGACATTTTTCTTGTGGTTTATGCAACGAGGCTGGTTGTATGCACGCGAGAGGGGAAGAAAAATCACCACAACGAAGCACCCCCCAGCCCCTAGCACCCCCCCCCAATCATACAAGTTGAACCGGGGGGTCTCCTTCGTCGTAGGCATTTTCCTTCCCCTCTCGTGTGCATACAACCACCCTCGTTGCATAAACCACAAGAAACATTTCTTATTCATACCCCCCAAGGAAGTTACGGGACCTGGGGCGAATATGGGTGCTGTGCGGGGTAAGCATGTGGCTTCAAATAGATACCTTTCAAGCAGTTTTCTTCGCATTTTCTGCACATATTTCCTTTTTACTACATACCCCGCCCAGCACCCCTATTCACTTCTAGTCCCGTAACTTTCATGGAGGGTGTGAACAAGAAATTTTTCTTGTGGTCTGTGCATCCAGGAGGGGTCCTCGTAATGTTTCTGAAAAAAAATAATGAAAAGCTTTCAAGAGCTAATCTGCAAATTTACCATATATTTTTAGAGACATGCTTAGAACCCCCCTGGATGCTCAAAACCACAAGAAAAATTTCCTCACGCAGACCCCCCCCCCACTAAAAGCTACTGGATCAGGAATGTAAGAGTGGTGGGCGGGTTAGGTACTATAAAGGAAACATGAGCAGAAATTTGTCTTCTGCTTTACGCAACGAGGGTGGTTGATGCATGAGAGGATAAAACCCCACGAGGAAGAAGACCCCCCCCTCGTTTGTCGTAAGTGGAACGCTAGAGGCATGAAAAAAAGACAACCCTCAAGCCGTTTTCTTCGCATTTTCTGTTCATTTTTCCTTTTCACTACCTACCCCGGCCAGCACCCCTATTCACTCCTGGTCCCGTAAGTTCTTTTGGGGTTGTGAACAAGAAATTTTTCATGTAGCTTGTGCATCCAGGGGGGTCCTAGGCATGTTTCGGAAAAAAATTGGAAAAGCGTTCGGGAGGCTAGTTCCTGGTCTGTGACATGTTATGTGTTTTCTACATTGCTTTTGCAATGAGGAAAATGCGACGTCCAAGGTTGGTAAATGCGAGGTTGGAGGTTGTTTACACCTTCCCCATATATGTGTATGTATGCATGCATGCATGTATATATATATATATATATATATATATATATATATATATATATATATATATATATATATATATATATATATATACATATATATATATATATATATATATATATATATATATATATATATATATATAATTTGTGTGTGTGAGAGACAGGGAGAGAGAGAGAGTAGCAATGGAGCCTTTAGGGAGGCACCGCCATCTAATACAGTGAAGAATAGCGCAAAGAACCATCTCTGGTTTGGAGACGCGTCTAGGCTTCCACGTACAGACAGTACAGCAACAAGAAAGCTGTGTTAAGAAAACTAGTAAGCAAAAGAGCTACTTCCCTGGCCAATACCGCACGACGGGTACCAAATTACATCACTCGCTAATTACCACCACTTCAGCCCTGCCGGGACTTGCGATAATATGTATAGCAGAAGAGCAGAAACACAGACACACACCTGCGCTCCAATAAGTCGGCCTTAAGACCGGCACCGCCTTCTTATTTATTAGATAATTTATGCTAATAAAAGATAGCCTATGTTACACTGTTACTTGACTTATACACGTAACACGTATATCAAATTTCAGCCTAATCTGAAAGGAAAACTGGTGCAAGATTGACTTGCGAAATTTGATCTTAACATAGATACAAACAAACAAACGAGCGAACAAACAAATAAACCAAGAAACAAACTAACAAACTAACAAATGAACAAACGCACGAACAAACGAATAAACGAACAAACTAACTAACAAACTAACATTCTAACAAATAAACAAACGAACAAACGAACAAACAAACAAAGAAACAAACGAACAAACGAAAAGAAACCAAAAAACTAAGAAACGAGAAAACTAAAAAACCAACAAACGAACAAATGCACAAACGAACAAACTAACTAACAAATTAACAAACCAACAAACGAACAAACTAATAAACTAGCGAACGAACAAATTAACAAGCGAACAAACTAAAAAACACAATAAAAGTTTGTAAAAAGAAACTCCTGAAGAAACCAATACAATTTCTTAAAATAGCGTAATTTAGAAAATAACATAATGAAGACTTACCTACCCCACTACTTGTAGGTTTATCGAAATTTTAAAGAAAGTGTTACTCTGGACAATGTCAAACTAAACATAATTTTAGTGATATATTACCGAAACAAAATCCAAAACAATAAGATATAAAAAATGAGTTAATATTTCTACTACTTTTTTCTTTCACAGTAAAATCTGCAAGTTGAGTAAAATCTCAAAAATATCAAATTCTGAAAAGAATGTGATGTAGAAACCTCTACCGTTCCGATAGCGAAATTAAAAATTCCAGAAACTGAAATGGAAAGATGAGACAGATAAATTAAAAAAAACATATATCAAAAAGCCAAGAAAAAATACAAACCGCAAAAACTCGAGAAGACGCCTTGAATTCAAAATTTCAAGTCAAAGGATCGTTCACGGAACGCAGGCATAGATGCCAAACCTTTTCTGCTCACTTGGGGAAAGTGTAAAATATGCCAAGAGTGTTACAATTACAATAAATAAGTTATCACAATATACAGCATCAGATTGTTCGGTGAATAACCAAAGAAAATTGTTTCCATATGTTCCAATACGTAAAATGTGTATTTGGCGATATCAAAATTAAATAAATCAGAGATCTGACATACGCTACGAACTATTTTACAAACTGACAACATAGCGAAGGCAAATCAATGGCTGGGATCGCTATCAGCACTGTCAAATGTCCTTGTTGATACTTAATAAAATTATAAACAATTAAATAAAATAACCACTCCTTTCACATCTATTAAGACGGTTTTTAATTCAAATAGCGGCTTAACTTTGAACGTAAACATGCTAGAAGAGACGAATTAAAGTATTATTAAATCAACAACAAAAATGCAACAGTCAAACAAGTACTTAATAATGACAAAATTTTGGTGGTGGTGGTGGTGGAGGTATTTATGACCTTGCAACAGTAATTCCATCAGCCACAGACTCTTGCTATTTTATATATAGCAAAATTTTAAACCGCGTTTCTTTCAATTAAATGAAAGGCTGGTCGCAGCAAGTGCGTTATGGTAGTGAATCTTCGTAAAAATGATCTGGCACCAAATATTTCTCTATTAAATGGTTATAACTTTTTTGCTTGTAACATAAAGATCTAAATTTTGATATAAAGTTTACTTTTTAAAACGTAAACCTATGTAGCAAGTTTGGTTACCATTGCTTTATTTTTTGGGGGGATAAAAAACTTTTTAAACCCAATATTCACCCGCAAAAACTGGTTCTTTTCTTGGCTAACAAACTTATCTAAGCCACCTACCAAATTTCTTCAAGGTGCCCCATTACTACTTCCACGTCAATACATGTGGAAGTATGGCATCGGCGACAAAAATTTCATTTTTTTTTCGCTTAAACGTCATAAAAAATGTCAGAACATATAGAAAACACGATTTGAGAACAAACATTTTTTATGTCTGTCGGTCTGTCGATATGTCGTGTCTGTCGGTCCGTCGGTCTGTCGGTCTATCGGTCTGCCGGTCTGTCAGTCTGTCGGTCTGTCGGTCTGTGTGTCTGTCTGGTTGTAGCCACGATGACTTTATAACGAATTGAGATATCGTCTTGAAATTTGGCGTACAGTTAGCAGCAGACAAACGAACGGTTCGGATTGTCTTTTTGGTAAAATCGTTTAGAGGGGTAGGGAATGAACAAGGGATGATTTGGTGAAAATTAACATTTCTTTGTTAAAACTCTAGTAATATAACGTTTTAGAGTTGGTTTATTAGAAAAGCTTCCATTTCATTAAACATCTGATATACTGTGCTGAAATTAAATTAGGGGTTGAATCTGTGGGGGTGGAATATTGGTGACAGAAATTTTGAATTTTTTTTGACAAAACGGTGTGAAAAGTCGCGAAACTTATAGAAAACTTGACTCCGCAACGAAATTTTTTCGTCTGTCTGTCGACCTGTACGTCTGTCTTTTAGTAGGTGCAATCACTTTCGAACGAATTAAGATATCATCTTCAAATTTGGTATTCAGTTAGCACCCGACAAAGGAACGCTTCAAATTGTTTTTGGGTAAGATAGCTCCAGGGGGTAGCGAATAAATGAGGGGTGATTTGGTGAAAACTGTCACTTTTCGTTAAGACTCGAGTAATATAACGTTTCAGAAGTTTATGGGTACAGGAATAGGAATATAGTCTTTGTAGTAGAGTCATGGATGCTAAATTCATTTCATGAGAATGTCTTTCTGAGGAGAGTAGATTAGCACACCTATGTGGAAGTTATGATTTAATTTGGAGCATCTTTTGAGTTATCGGTGCGAAAAGTATATATATATATATATATATATATATATATATATATATATATATATATATATATATATATATATGTGTATGTATGTATGTATCTATGTATAAATTACAACTCAGCCCGGATATGGGTTCTACGGGTTCTAGTTCGCGCTCGTTTGAGAAAATTTTTTCAAAATTCAAAAGTCGGTAAATTATTTGAACATTTAGTAAGTCAGAACTCTCACTCTATACAATCCAGTGCCAAACAAAAACTAGGCAAGATCCAAAGGATGGCTTGCCTGGGGATCACAAGGGCCATGTCTTCAACCGCAACAGCCGCCATGGAGGTGTTGCTGGATCTCTCCCCCCCCCCATACACACAAACACACTTAGTTATTGAGCGGGAGGCCAGGCTAGGACTGTACAGACTAGCCTGCAATGGTAGACTGAAGATCAACCCAGGCTTCAGGGGCCACTGCAAAATTCAGGAGATCATGCTTGAAATCAAGTCAGACGAATCTGCACGGAAAACAACTACAGTGAAAACCCCCGACCGCGAGGCATGGCGGTAGGAGACGCCAGGCATACCACAGGACGCGCTCGTCTGATTTACGGACGGATCCGGCGTGACGGATGAGCGTGGGACTGGGGCAGGTGTTTATTCGGAAGGACCGAGGGTAAGTCATAGTATTTCCCTCGGAGCCCATGCAACGGTTCTTCAGGCCGAAATGTACGCCACCCTGCACTGTGTGCGGGAGAACAAGAGTAGGGCTACACCAACAAGCGGGTTGTCATAGCCACAGACGGCCAGGCAGCCCTTAAGGCCCTAGGTAGCGCACGGGTAAATTCCTGGCTGGTGAGTGAGTGCCGAGACGAGACGAGCGATCTGGCTGCCGGGTCACTCGAGGGTCAAAGGCAATGAAGAAGCAGACAGTCTCGCGAAGAGAGTGTCAGCAGAACCAGTTATGGGGCCAGAACCAGTTCTGGGCGTGACAAAAAACACTGCCAGGGGAGCCATTAAGTCCTGGGTCAGAAACCAACACATGGTGTACTGGGCAGACTGTCCAGGGCTCAGACATGGGAAGTCAATAATTGACGCACCCAGATCAAAAAGAGCTGTGGAGCTGCTTCTTAGCAGAGGACAGCTCAGAAACACAACAGGTCTCTTGACGGGACACATGGCCGTCAAGAAACACCTGCATAAAATGGGGCGGTTCGATGGGGACCTCGCTTGCAGATTCTACGGCGAGGAGGAGGAATCAGTCCAGCACATCTTGTGCGAGTGTAAAGCTCTGGACCGCAGAAGACAACTGATCTACGGTCAGTCTAGACCGGAGACAGAGCATTATAAAACTTTACCCTACCAATCGCTGTGCAGACTAGTTTAAGGCACAGTGATTTTGGAATGGGTGGAGTAAAAAGACTAAGGGCATGCACAATAAGCCAAAGGCTGCAGTGCTATCGGGGCGGCTAAGCCCTGAGGAAGAAAAAAGTACTTTAATTATTATCAAATATAAAATAAATTTGCAAAAGTGTGTTAGTAAAAGGAGATATTTCCATAATTATTATTAAGTAAGCAACCGATCATATCGCAGGTTACGTTTAAAAACAAAAATAATATAGATCTAGTTGCAAGGATAAATATCTATGGACCGTAACAAGGTCAGTTATTTTCATTTCTTAACTTCCGCCTTGTTTCAACCAGGTTTGTTCGACGAGTCTGTTTCATTTCAACTACGATGATTGTGGCGATTTTTTTGTGTGTTTTTTACGATCTCTGGAATAGATGATATTGTTTTGGGGTAAATTACAGTAAATCTCAGTCTAGGGCTGGTGTATCTCATAAGAGATACACCAGCCCTAGACCCATCACAATGAACAACCAGGTTATTTAAAGTATTGAGTCCTTTTCACTTATTGGCATTTATGTGGATCGAAATCTCAATTGGCACCAACATGTCACATCAATTGCAGAAGCGGCTGCTAAGAAATATGTTTTCCTTTTCCGGGCTCGCAAATACTTTTCACCAGCTAATCTCTATATCTTATTTACTTCACAAATAAGGCCAAACCTCGAATACTGCCCCCACATCTGGGGTGCCGCTGCCGCTTCTACAGTCGCTATCCTGGACTTCATTCAGAAGAGAGCTATACGTCTCATCGGTGACCCTACCCTCACCCAAAGGCTGCCATCCCTTGCCCACCGACGTGCCGTTGGTAATCGCTCTCTCTCTCTCTCTCATCTTTTATAGATATCTGCACGGGCACTGCTCAGAGGAGCTTTCTTCCATAGTTCCTCCACCTGCTGCCCCCAACGGATCTGCCAGAGGAACAGAGCGAATGCACCCTTTTACTGTCCAGGTCACCAGAGATAGAACATCTTGTTGTGCCCGCTCTTTTGTCTTGAGGACTTCCAAGTTGTGGAATTCCTTGCCGGCGCATGTTTTTCCTTCTCCTCCGAACCTCCAAACCTTCAAGTCCGGAATTAACAAGTTGCCTCTTTCCTCCTTGTCGACACCCACGGTACGATAGTATTGAGGCTGTGAGCCCTCGTGGTGTGTTGTTGGAATAAAATAAGCAACCTGATAATATACCGTATTTTATTTCTAACTATTTAATTAATTAATTATTTAATTATTTATTTGTAATTAAAATTGTACATTGTGTCTTACAAATGAGCTATGCTTGTGGTTTTATTGACCCAATTTTATAAAATCCCCCTAAACTGCGGTCAAAACTATGAAATGTCACTTTTAATTTGTTTTTTTCCTCCGTTTGCTACTGCAAGTCCCACCTAGGCTTCCAGAATAGTCATAAAGGTTTATATTTACTTTTATTTAATTTTTATTATTAATTTTAACCAAATTTCCTTAAAACTGTAATTCTCCAACACAATAGTTTTGACATTTCTAAGAGGATGCATGGCAAATTACACCAAAAAACCTAGACTGCCAAATATAGGTATGTATGTATGTATAATATAATCCCACGAAAAGTCATCTAAAAATCGTTTTATAATAATCCCATTTGGTGCAGTACTATTTAGGCACGCTGTTAATATCCTAAGGAGAAAAGCAATGAACTAGGTAATATACCCAGAAAACGTAATATAAACTATTAACTCAATAAATCTCATTACTGACCTAAATTACCTTATTAAAAATGATTGATAGTTTAAATACCACTTTTTAAAATCATTTTTAAATAGATAACGATAATAATAAACACGCTGGATCCACCCTATAACCGAAATGCAAATGCAGGGGCTCACATTATGCACTCAAGGAGCGGAGATGTTGTGTGGGAGAAGGGGGATGATATCTTATCACGCCCAAACAGACACGTAACACCACTAATGCAGTGTATTTCCGATAAGCCAATAACAATATTGCTTCTAGACTCCAGTGGCGTAACTAAGAAGATATAAGTGTGAGGTTTAGTGTTAGCAAACTGTTTTAATAGGTTAGTGAAAAAAATTAAATGACAAATCAATAGGTATGGTAAATCTTAGCTTTTCATGTAGCGTAATTTATGTTTTGCCCAGATTTTTAAGGCCATATTTACACATTATATAATAACAGAGAGGTCCGGTTTTTTACAAAGTAAATCAAAATTTTAAAAAGATTTACAATGTGAATGAAAACACAATTAATTTACAAAAAATTAACAAGTAAAATATCTAGATAAGGGCAACTACTATGCTGGTGCGTATTATAAAAAGTCTGGACGCAGCAAGTCCGTTATGGAAGTGAATTTTCATAAAAATCTTTTTAATCGCAAATATATCTCTTTAATGCAAGCAGGCATCAATGTGGTCAGCCATGTAACCTATATAGTAGAAAAAATGTACCATATATAATCAAAATAAATTGCTTGAAAATGCACAAAAATTTTCCTAAAATAAACTTAAAATGTTTCCGAGAAAACTCGTTTCCTAGCCGACGAACCTTAGGTTAATAGCAAATTGAGTTATTGAATTTTGAAGCATTTAATGAAAATTCTCTACCAAAACGCACTTACTGCGTCTCGATTTTTTTTTTACAAACATGCATCATATTTCGATGAAAATGGAAAAATGCAAGGAATATTCATAAAAAATTTAGGTATCACCAACGACTTATGAGCCAGCCTGTGATTGTCAAAATATTTTTATGAGATGCGGCTCAAGACACCCTATAAGTAATGTATACAATTTTTGCTCGTATCTTGCATATTAACAATTATATTGAGCTTTACCGCGGAAATGCGTCACCCTGTATATATGTAAACATAAAGTAAACCCGGATATGTATTCTAGGGGTTCTAGTTTGCGCTCGTTTGAAAAACCCTTTTTAGGATTCAAAAGCCGCGATCTCCTCATTAACAATTTTTTTCTACGAAAATTAGCTAAAAATTATAGACCGTTAAACCACAAACTTAACTAAAACTACTGCCAAAGCATCAGAGAAGTAACTATTTAAAATGAATTTTCTGGAAATATTTTATTAAAATAAAGGGCAATGATGGTTTAAGCTTAAACTTAAGGGTTTTCAGAACACTCTTTACATAATCCCTATTTATTTCAGGTTCTCTGCCCAAATGTTGTCAATTTTTACGTTTCAAATCGCGATTTCTTACGTTTTGAGAAAAGCCCCATTTTTTTTTAAATGCCTTCAACTTTTTTGTCTTTAAACTTTCAGACCTAAATTTTGGTAAATGGTTGACCCTTTATATATATATATATATATATATATATATATATATATATATATATATATATATATATATATATATATAACTGAAAGTGATCCTGGATTTGGGTTCTAGGGGGCCTAGTTCGGGCACATTTGAGGAAATTTGTTCTAAATTCAAAAGACGGGATCTCCTCATTTGTCAATCTTTTTAAGAAAATTTACTAAAGCAAGCACTTGTGAAGCCACGGGAAAAGTCTACGACTGTATTAAATATGGAACGGTTCCACTAAGTTAGGGCAAGAACAAACAAACAGATATGCTATTCAAATTGAATTCAGTCTTAAAATTTTATTGAATTAAGTCTTAAAACTTTCATCCCCTGTTTATCACATTATTTTTTATACAAAAACTCGATAAAAAATTATTTGGAATAACAACAATTAGATTACGCTAAAGTGAAAAATTGGTAAAAAGTAAAGTAACTAACTAGGATAAGAACTCGTCATGTAGGATTCCATTATCTGATGTACATAGCCCACATAGCTACTCGACATGTATGTACTACCGGGTGTATCCCGTAGCACATGTTAATTGTCTAACGTCTTTAACATTTACACAAAACAATTTTGATTTACAATGGATTTTTTGCTCATATTTTAACTAAATCAAGGAAAATAACAACTTGGACACATATCTAGGAGCTTGTTAGTCATTTCTTCTCGTATGTTTTGCTCACATTTGTACTCCTACCATAATTATCAATTTTGACGTTTTAACTTTCTTGAATCAGAAAATTTATTTCGCCCCAACTTTTTTTCTTTTAACTAAAGATCTGAATCTTGGTATATAGGATACACTTTATGACGGAAACCTACATACCAAATTTAGTTGCACCTACTTGGTTATTTCCGGAGGTATAACTTTTTTTCGAAAGGAAACACAAAATTTTCCGGGAAAACCTGGGCCAATTTTCGTGACTAACGAACCTATCCAAGCTACTTGCAAAAGGAAGGTATTTGAAGGTATTTACCAAAATTGATCAAATTCGGCCCATTATTTTTTGAGACCTGACGATCGTTTCACTAACCAAGTTAGCGTCATCAGAGGATGAATAATTCTAAATATCTTATATCCGCAAATCTATTTACATTCTTCTGCAATTCTACAAGTAGTCGGTTACTAACGATTTGGAGAGGTTCAACGACACGAAAATTAGCATATTTTCGTTTGGCGGAAGTATGTGTATTCTTTTATTATCTCTCGGACGGTATTTATTTTCTAAAGCAACTTAACAGGTGACTGCTCATAGGCGGCAAAGCGAGGTTCATTACATAATTGTATGTAGGAGTACATTGATTGAAAATACTCACTTTCATAGGGTGTGGTTTCGTTACGTGGATGATATTTTCGCAGTGTTTAACACAAACATTTGCAGCATAGAAGATTTTATTCCCGAATTAAACAATAAATTTGATTCTATAAAATTTACCTACGAATTAGAAATCAATAATAAATTACCTTTTCTAGATATATTAGTTATTAAGAATAAAAACACTTTAGAATTCGATGTCCACAGAGAAGAATTAACTTGCAGCTAACATTTTAGACAAAAAATAGTTTTAAAAACTTGCTAGGTAACACAAAAGACAAGGATAGTACGACCAAAATGTCGGGAATTCATGAAATGAGTTGTAAAGATTGTGATGTTAAATACGTCGGACAAACAAAAAGATCTATTGGAATTAGATTCAAAGAAGATTTAGCACAATTAAGATAGGGTATTATAGATAGATCTTCCGTCGCCCGACATATTTAGGATAATGATCACCACGTTAATGAGGAGAATCTAAAGTTAAAAAAAAAGTTAGACAACCGGACCGCTAAACGCCTTTGCTCTGCTGCCTATGAGCGGTCACCTGATAGCTTGTTTTATAAAACAAATACGATCGTCAGGTCTTTTAAAATGTGCAGTGGTGATTTGGGTTCTCGAAGTGTGCTGCAAAATAAAGTTATTTTGATGATTCTATAATTTTATTGATGTTAATATCTACCAAATTTGATGTATTTCATTAAATAAAGGACACATGTGAAATTAGAAATATTTTAATGAAAATTCACTACCATAACGCACTTGCTAAATCTAAACTTTCTAGATACGCCAGTTTGTTTTGTGTATGTTTTATATTTCGTATTGCCTGCTGATCAATTTTTCATATCTAATTAAGTAAGAAAAAGCTATCTACGCCACTGATAGATTCTAATAATGCTGTTGGTGTTGGTGTTTACGTCTGTCTAGCTCTGCAGCTGACTTTTTAATTATCACGATGTGCAAAATGGATTTTCTTAATTAAGTCATTGTCAAAACACCGCCATTTTTCTCTACATTGTTCTTGCATTAGCATTTCAGAATTTCGTTTTGTGTTCTAGAATAATCAGACTAATTACGTACAGTTTAGAGAAATATCGATTAGTCGAGACTATTCCGACGGAATATCTGTCTTTCAATTCAATGTTTTCATTATTAAGATACCAATAAAATTAATTTTGGGGAAAACAACGCTCAGAAAGTTTTGAGCCAGTTATGTGGCTTACAAGTCTCCAGGTTTATTATTCCACTATCTTTTTTTTATTATTTTTTTATTTCAACAACACACCACGGGGGCTTACAGCCTAAATACTATCGTACCGTGGGTGTCGACAAGGAGGAAAGAGGCAACTTATTAATTCTGGACTTGGAGGTTTGGAGGTTCGGAGGAGAAGGAAAAACATGTGCCGGCAATAAATTCCACAACTTGGAAGTCCTCGGGACAAAAGAGCGGGCATAACAAGATGTTCTATGTCTGGTGACCTGGACAGTAAAAGGGTGCATTAGCTCTGTTCCCCTGGTAGATCTGTTGGGGGCAGCAGGTGGAGGAACTATGGAAGAAAGCTCCTCTGAGCAGTGCCCGTGCAGATATCTATAAAAGAGAGAGAGAGAGATAGAGAGAGAGAGGTCACCAAAGGCACGTCGGTGGACAACGGATGGCAGCCTTTGGATGAGGGTAGGGTCACCGATGAGACGTATAGCTCTCTTCTGAATGAAGTCCAGGATAGCGAGTGTAGAAGCGGCAGCAGCACTTCAAATATGGGAGCAGTATTCAATGTTTGGTCTTATTTGTGAAGTATAAAAGGTACAGAGATTAGCTGGTGAAAAGTATTTGCGAGCCCGGAGGCGGAAACCTAATTTCTTAGCAGCCGCTTCTGCAATTGATGTGACATGTTGGTGCCAATTGAGATTTAGATCCACAGAAATGCCAACAAGTGAAAAAGACTCATTACTTTGATTAACTTGGTTGTTTATTGTGATGGGTCTATGGCTGGTGTAATTGGGCTGAAGAGACAGGGTTAGAATATTGTATATTTGAGTGGAGGGTGCTGTCGTCCGCATAACTGTGAACTGGGTTGGATCTGCTAGAGAGAAGGTCATTGATGTGGAGAAGAAACAAAGTAGGGGCTAAAGCTGAACCTTGAGGAACTCCTGCATTAATTGGATACAGTTTAGAGGAATGGCCATCCACGACAACAGAAATGTTCCGGTTGGAAAGGAAATTTGCTGACCATGTACAGAGTTTAGGTGGTAGGCCATATGCCGGTAGTTTATTAAGCAGCGCTGCGTGCCAGACCTGGTCGAATGCTTTGGATATGTCTAGAGCGACAATCTGGGATTCGCTTTGTAGTTCGATAGACTTGTTCCAAGAATGGGTGACAAAGGAAAGGAGCTCGGCAGTTGATCTGCGCTGACGGAATCCATACTGCCTGTCGTGGATTAGACTGTGTTTTTCAAGAAATTTTAGTAATTCGGTGTTTATATACTTTTCCATCACTTTAGAGACGATTGAAAGGAGAGAAATAGGCCTGTAGTTGCTAGGAAGCGCTTTGGATCCTTTCTTGGGGACGGGCTGTACTCGAGCAGTTTTCCAGTTACTAGGGAATATGCCTCTATTGCAAGATGTCTGAAACAGACGAGTCAGGACAGGAGCAAGTTCTGGTGCGCATTTTTTGAAAACAACTGCTGGGATCTCGTCAAGGCCAGAGGCTTTCCTGGTATTAAGAGAAAAGAGCATATTTCGTATCTTTTTAGTTTTGAAAATGATATCCGTGATTTTGTGCGCGACATTGGGGACTGTTGGTGGTTGAACATTTAGAGGTGGATTGAGAGTATAATTGCCGGCGAACAACGAGGCAAAAAGTTCAGCCTTGCCCCGGGCGGTAGAAACAATTTCATCCCCTGAGACAAGAGGTGGGAACGTGCTCTTGCAGAAATTATTCCCAATAGATTTAGCAAGAATCCAGAAGGGTTTGCTGCCGCTGGAGCTTAAGAGGACTTTGTTTTTTGCCTCAGAAAGAATACGGATATAGCGGTTTCTTGCGTCGTTAAATGCTTGACCGTTTTCTTAACTGGGATTGTGTAGAAGCTTTTTTTGAGATTTGACCTTTTCAAGTCTGGCCTTTTCACAGGATTTAGAGAACCAGGGCATTTAAGTGGCTGCAAAGGTTTTCTGTGTACGTGGAATAAATAATTCCATGCCAGCTTGAATAATTTCGGTGACGTTTTGTGAGATATCAGAGGGGTCAGGATGAGAGAAGCAGACAGACGCCCATGGAAATGAGGAAAAGTAATCTCGCATTTCGTCCCAGTTGGCGGAGTTGTAGTGCCAAACGATACGTGGGTTTGATGACTGTGTGACCTCGGGTTGCATTGCGCAGGAAGCAGTGCCCATGCCGTGGTCTGAGCGACCCAGGGGGACGGTGACTGATGTCTTATAGTAGTCAGGTTTTGTAGTAAGAAGGAGATCCAAGGGATTTGAGCTGTGTGTTGGGATGCGAGGAAACTAAGTAGGTTGCTGAATCAATTTGGCTAAAGAATTGCTGACTGCAAAGGCCTCCGCTGCTCTTCCTAGTAAGAAGGAGATCCAAGGTATTTGGAAAATTAGTTCTTGCAGACCAATAAATGTTGGAATATCTGGAAGGAATAATAATATTTATTTTCACCGAATATACACATACACAATGTGTGGAATACGTGAAAGTAAAAGAGTATCAAATAAATAAAAGATCATAAAACAAAACAAACAGTGCAGATTAAAATTTTATTAAAACTCATAAACCCTATCTTCCAAAAGTTGACAAACAATTTTAAAACACATATGGGATCAGGTAGCAATTAAAACTCATTAAAAAAATTACCCAAAAGATAAATACACAAGCACATCAAAACGTATTTATTTAGTTATTTGTTTATTTATTGATTTCAATACCCAACAGAACAGAGTTCCCATTATAGGATATTATAGGTAAAACAAGTACATATACTCATATACAATTACAAAATAGCCCTAGATTAGTAATTAGGAAACAAAAAAATATTTGGGACGCAGAAAGTGCGTTATGGTAATAAATTTTCATAAGAATCATTATAGTGATTTAGCCTTATAAAGTTACAAATCATCACATTATTAGCAAATTAAAAAGAATCGCTAATGAGGAGATCTGTGTTTATATATATATATATATATATATATATATATATATATATATATATATATATATATATATATATATATATATATATATATATATATATATATATATATATATATATATATATATATATATATATAACTCAAAAAAAATGGACCGATCTTGATAAAATTTGGTGAGTACCTTCCTTTTTCAAATGGCTTGGATAAGTTCGTTAGCCAGGAAAATCGGACCAGGTTTTCCCGGAACATTTTGTGTTTCTTTCTAAAAAAATTCCGTAAATAACAAAAGCAAGGCCAACCAAATTTGATGCGCGTGTTTGTATTATAAAGAGTAAACTCTGTACCAAAATTTAGTTCTCTATCTTTAAAGACAAGGAATTTATGGGCAGTTAAAGAAACAAATTTGGAGTTTTCCTCAAAACACTAAACTCGTAATTTTAAACGTCAAAATTGGCAATGTTTGGGCAAAGAACGTGAAACAAATAGCGATTGTGAAAAGAAAATGTTGCAAGAAGAGTGTTCTGCAAACCCTTAAGTTTCAGATTCAACCGTCATTGCCCTTCATTTGACTAAAATATTTACAGAAAATTCATTTCAAATAGACCTTTTCTCTGATGCTTTGGCTGTCGGTTTAGTTAAGTTGATGCTTTCGCTGTAGGTTTAGTAAAGTTTATGCTTGAACGGTCTATAATTTCTAGCTAATTTTCGTAGAACAAATTCGTTAATGCATTTTTCCATTTTTAATCGAAATATGATGCGTTTGTAAGAAAAAAATCTGGACGCAGTGAGTGCGTTTTGGTAGCGAATTTTCGGTAAATTTGCAGATTAGCTCCCGAACGCTATTCAAAAAACTGTTTTCAAGAACCTGCCCAGGACCCCCCCTGGATCCACAAACCCCAAGAAACATTTCTTGTTCACATCCCCCAAGAAAGCTACGGGACCAGGAGTGAGCAGGGGTGCTGGGCAGGGTAGGTAGTAAAAAGGAAATATGAGCAGAAAATGCGAATGAAACGGGCTTGAAAGCTGTCTTTTTCACATCTTGAAGCCACATCCCCCTTAAACCCTGCCTACCCCGCACAGCACTCCTATCCCCCCCCCCCCCCAGGTGCCGTAACTTCCTTGGCAGGTAGGAGCAGGACATTTTTCTTGTGGTTTGTGCAGCGAGGGTGGTTGTATGCACGTGAGGGGGAAGGAAAATCCTCACGACGAAGCAGCCAACCATCAACCCACCATCCCCCCACCCCTGCCGCAAGTCGAACGAGGGAGCGGGGGCTGCTTTGTCGTAGGCATTTTCCTTCCCCCCTCGTGTGCATACAACCGACCTCGTTGCATAAACCACAAGAAAAAAATTTTGTTCATACCCCCCAAGGCAGTTACGTGACCTGAGGCAAATATGGGTGCTGTGCGGGGTAGGCAGGATTTAATCGGGATATGGCTTTAAATAGACATCTTTCAAGCAGTTTTCTTCGCAATTTCTACTTATATTTCCTTTTTACTACCTACCCCGCCCAGCACCTCTATTCACTCCCAGTCCTGTAACTTCCTTGGGGGGTGTGAACAAGAAATTTTTCTTGTGGTTTATGCATCCAGGTGGGGTCCTAGTAATGTTTCTGAAACAATTTTTTGAAAAGCTTTTGGGAGCTAATCTGCAAATTTACCGAATTTTCATTAAATGCTTCAAATTTCAATAACTCAATTTGCTATTAACGTGAGCTTTGTTGGTTAGGAAACCAACATTTAAGTTTATTTTCGGTAAATTTTTGTATATTTTCAAACCATAAGTAATTTTGATAAAATATAGTACATTGTTTCTACTACATAGGCTATACCAATAATCAGATCGATTCCTGATCGCATTTGCAATTAAAAACATTTTTATGGAAATTCACTTCCTCAATACACTTGCTGCATCCAGACTTTTGAAAAATGTTTATATATTTTCAAACAATAAGGTTATTTCGATGAAATGTGGTACATTGTTTCGCTACCGTAACGCACTTCCTGCGTTCAGACTTTTCAATTAGGAACAGTAAAAAATAGGGGAAAGAAGGGCAAGCTAAAGCATGATCTCTCTTTCACACCAGGTAATTCATTCTCATACAGCAAAAACAACACTGGCCCCATAATTGAACATTGCGGAACGCCACGCGATGTCTTTCTCCATTTTGATGAACACTTGTTCTGTTTTAAGACCATTATAGATAACATATTGTTTTCTGTCGTCGTATATGACTTAAATTCAAAGACGTACCTCTAAAGTTCAACAGTTATAATTTGGTAACGAACGTGCAATGCGAAATCTTATTGAATGCTTTAGGCAAGTCCATGATCATACACAAAGTGCGTTCTTTAATGTTCAGTCTCTCTGGAATATCTTTAAACGCGAGTGAAATCCAGCTGTGTTCATATATCTTTTCTTAATAAATCTATTTTGGTCTTTACCCACGGCTTTGTATTGACAAATATTTATTTGCATATTATTTTTCATACTATCTTGGGTATATTAGACAGCAAAGAAATAGGCCCATAGCTGGACAATATAAACAGGTCTCAATTCTTGCAGATTAAAATAATTGACAGGTTTTCTAAGTCATTTGGAATTATTCCCGGATCCAAAGGCAAATTTATAATGTGAGTCAATAACTCGAACCAAAGTATGTGTGCATTTTTTACCTATTGTTGCAAGTAGTTCATCAAAGCTTGTTGAGGCTTATTGTCTGAAAATGCACAAAAAATTCCGAAAAGAAATTGAAAAGTGTTGGATAGTGTGGTCAACTTGGGACTTCTTATGGACGAGATGAGATGTACGTGGCACGTAGTTCGGCTTATACGTAGAGATTTTTGCGGCTTGAAGCTAATATATGCTGGTAGACACCTGTTAGATAGGAAAAGTACAGCAATCCTATGCGAGGCTCTTGTGTTGTCTCATCTAAGTTTTGCCAGTCCAGTTTTCTCGCCTGCTTTGACTAGGGGTGACTTAACAAGACTACATATTATTCAGAATAGATGTGTTCGATTAATATATGGTTTGAGAAAACGAGATCACGTAACACCTTCTCTCAATGAACTAGGATGGCTGACAATAGAGAAAATATATTATTTGCATTTCAGCGCATTCTGTCACGCAGTTATAAGAGAGGGAATGCCAACATATCTCTATGAAAAGATTACTTTTAGATGTGACGTACATCGACTCAATACCCGGTCAGCTGCAAAGATCAATTTACCAAAGCATTCGACAGCGTTGTATCAGTCGTCGTTTACATATTATATGGTTGCGAAAACTTACAACCGGTTGCCAAATGAGCTTTAGAGTCTGCCGGCCCTAAATTCAAAAAGACTTTAAAAAAGCTTTTAATTGATGGTAAAATATAAAAACAAGATTATGTTGCTCTACATTTTGATATTTATTTGTTTGCTGTTTGTTGTTTGTTTCTTTCTTCTTTCTTTTTGCTGGGTTGTGTTTTATTGTTCCTGTATTCTTCTCCTGTATAGCTAGTACAGCTAGCTATATGTGTGCATGTTTATATGTTGTATGTGTAAATGCAAATATGTTTCATAGAATTTCAACTTGAAATATGTATAGTATGTTATCTGGTTGTGCGTATATAGTATGATGTGTGTATATATTTTTAAGTATATATATATATATATATATATATATATATATATATATATATATATATATATATATATATATATATATATATATATATTGTAAGTAACTATTTGACTGAGTTACTGTTTGTTTTTTCTTTGTTGACTGCCAATCTCGTTTGTACAAATGTCTTTCATCTGTATGCTACTGCTATACTGGTTTTTTCTTGTATTTTCTTGAAGATTTTACTTAAAAACTCCTAACTCTCCCAAAAATCTGCTTCCTTCTAATAAATTTTGAAAAGTTGTTATTCTTTTTCTCCTCAGCGACCGTTAGTACCGTTTCCTTCTCTTCGTCACCTTAATATCTGTTACATTTTGTCTTTTCCTGACAATGCTTTTTCCTTCCTTCAACCTCTACGGATACCTCGCAGGCATTGTTATCAAGATTTAATTTCTCTGCTGCTGACAACTATCCTTAACCTAAATACAGTCAGCTTGACAGCTGTTAATTAAATATCTGTATCACAAATCCTATAAACTATTTCTTACAAGCTATGATACATTAAATTCTCTTAACCTAAAATTGGCATCCATCAAAACCAACCTTATTTACTAGAATTTCTTATATTTGTAAATTCTTAACCATATACTGTCACTGTCTCTTTATAACATTTTCTTGGCTTGTTAAAAGGGTGCACAGTTCATCCTCAAACACTTGTTTTCAAATTGTCCTGTCGTACTTTCATTCTTAATTTGTCCTTTATTTTGGTTTAATGGGCACTTTACATATACATTTCTTGCCTTACAATCATTTATATACCTCAAATACTGCTTTTGTTTTTCAATCCCAATATATATATATATATATATATATATATATATATATATATATATATATATATATATATATATATATATATATATATATACACATATATATGTAATTTTCAAACACATTAGCTGCTCCTGAGGTTCATTTATCTATTCCACTTTGGTTTTATAAAACATACAGTATGTTTTCCTTAGGTTATACAGTGTTCGTGCCTGTGTGGTCCGTATGGGGTGTATTTAAATTTTTTGTTGGCTTGTAGTGTGTAATCATTATGTAAATGTATATACGTGTAGATATTTTCTCTGTTACCCCCTTATAAACCATCTCAATATATATATATATATATATATATATATATATATATATATATATATATATATATATATATATATATATATATATATATATATATATATATATAAACATATAAAAATTGAAACTGACCCGGGATATGTGTTTAGGGGGAGGGGCTAGTTCGCCCTCATTTAAAGAAATTTCTTCAAAATTCAGAAGTCGAGATAATCTGCTGCTTTTGTTTTTCAATCCCAATATATATATATATATATATATATATATATATATATATATATATATATATATATATATATATATATATATATATATCAAAGAGGTTGTAAGGGATAGAGGTAACAAAGGTGCAGTTTTGCAATGCAAGAAGCCTGTACACTTTTCCTAACTGGGCGGAGTTCGGTGACTTAAGTGGGAGAAACGTCAGGGACGTATTTACGAATTTTTAGTTTGGTTAGAAATAAAACTGAAATTATTCAATCATTGAAATGTAATGCTTATTCATGAATTTCTTAAGCTTTTGTATAAATAGGTAACCTAAAAAGGTTCGGAACGCAGCAAGTGCGTTATGATAGTGAATTTTCATAACAATATTAAATAATATATTTATATAAGCTGTAAGATTTAGCCTTATATTAAAAGTTATGAAAATTAATTTATTTAATTAGGAACAGTAAAACAAGGTAAAGAAGGACAAGCAAAAACATGATCTATGACATATATTTATAGAGTAATTTGGATACAAAACTCAAACAAAGCAATTGATAAACAGGAAATATACTCTAGAAAAATACACTAGAAAGCTGAAAAAAAATCCTTTGGTTGATGCATTGAGGGTGATTGTATGCATGCAGGAGAAGAACCCCCAGGAGGAAGAGGGTTTCTGCTCCTCACCCAAAAATTCGGGGGGTTCTCCTTCCCCTTGTGCATGCATTCAACTACCTTCAAAGCATAAAGCACAAGATAAATTTCTTGGGAGCAACCCCCAAGAAGGTTGCTGGACCTGGGCGAATATGGGGTAGACAGGGTTTAAAGGAGGTATTGCTGTAAAATGTGAAAAACGCATGTTTTCAAAGTCCCTTAATTTTCTTGGGGGTTGTTTGCCAGAAAATTTGTCTTGTGGCCGAGGAAGGTTCTAAGCATGTTGCTGGAAAAAAATATCTACAACCCTCATGCAGTCAACTGCAAATTTACCGAAATTACATTCTACTTCGTCACCTATAATGTCTTTTTCAGATAATGTAGAATACAGAGCTAAATTAAATAGGTTCACTTGCATTTTCATTTCTTTTTTATTTTTATATTACATTTATAAGCACAATATGCGTATAATTAAGGGAACCCTTAATTAACATTGCAGCAACACAAACTTGAAAAGTGGAGAAATTATTTACAGTATGTTAACAGTTATAAACTTGATTTCATCATGTTACAGTAGTATTCTGATAATAAAAAATTACATCTAACTGTATGCACACAACAGCTGGTGTGTTACGAGATGTGATGAAACGCCAAACTGACTGTACCACAGCATTAGCATAATATTATTATGCTGCCACATTATCATATCTCTCTAGTAATGGTATCATGTCAAAAACCTACACTAGAGGCTACATTTCCAATTTTTTCTTTGTTTATGGTGTCTGTTTCTACTGTCCTAAATTTCCAATTTGATATTGTCAATAAATAACACTACCACACAATGACAAATGACAGCTGAGCTTTAGCACAGACGCAGTCTAACAAAGTTGTCGGATAGAGTAAATTATGATCGGAGGGATACCTAAGTTAAAAATCATGAGAAATGGGTAATTCGAAATTTGCAGGTATTAAATACAGTATTTTTTAACTGACTGATAAAATTAAATTTTATAAAATGTTTTCTTTATTATCAGAAGTTGTAAAAATTTCATATGTTTATACATGAAAGGTTTAACTACATGAAATTTCTGAAGATCGGGCAACCCCGGTCAGCAACATCTTGACATCTGGCAATGGTTGTAACTTCCATTGTTTAGATTTTATCTACAATTTATTTAAATAGCATAACAGTACAGGTAGCTGTATTGCTCTGCCTTTGTCCAACATTGCAGATATTGCATTACAGAATTTGAAGTGATGTCGAGGATTATTTTATTATTAATTTCGAATAACTTCATTTTTCTTTGATCAAAAGACTTGAACATTGGTACACAACCACATCTCTGTATGTTCTTTTAAGTTGTAAATTTTCGTTCCAATCACTTAAACAATTTGAAAGCTATTGCGTTTAAAAAAATATATTTATTTTTTTGTTAGGAAAAACTATGCGTTAAGATCTGATGAACGAACTCATCCAAACCATTAGCAAAATAAGCGTAATTCCAAAATTTTCTCCAAATCAGTGAAATATTTTTTGGGTTATTGGTTGGATAAATTGTTGGATGAATATATTGGATAAAGTTGTATATTCAAAAGGTTGGATAAATAATAATAGTTTTTATTTCAACAACAGAAGAAAATACAACATAAAGTACATTGTACTGTTTACAAATTAATGTTAACATTCCTTGTCTTTTTTAAAGAAATATAGATTAATTTCATTGATTGTTGTTGCCCTTACTTCGTGAAACTGGTCCCTACTTCATACAGACTTGGAGACTACTTCTCTGGCTTCACTGTTGGTTTTCGTTTTTGTAGGTGAAGGACGTAGCCAGCGCGTAAGCTAACTGGAGCAAGTGGCCCTTCTGAATTCTAGATGTTCTTCAACGTCTCTGTTACTGGTTTTGCTGCTTGATAGTATCCTCAGACAGAAAAAAATTGAATTAATACGAAATCATGACAATTACAAATAAAGATCTGTTGCTATTTTATGATGTTATAATCAAAAAAATCTTTAAAAGTGAAAATAAAATAAAACAAATATGACGGATGACGCCTTTAAAATGTCTACGTGATGTATATCAATATTTAACATAAAGATAGAAGAAACCTATAACAGTAATAACTATAATAACAATTACAACAATAAAATAACTAAACAAACACATTAATAAAGCAGACTATACAATGAAAATATCGACACACATCATGTCTTATAACAACTTTTTGGAAAAAATAGTTAGATTTATGTTGTCTGATTTATTTAATTAGGAAGAAGAATATCTCAGAAATCCTAAATATTGTCGTGTATCTGCTTTTTTACTTCTAAAGCTTAAAACAAGTCTAGTTTACACTTGTCATCACAAAAATGTTGTGGTTTTATGCCGTTATTTACTGTGGGTCTATGTTGGGTATCAATAATATGTTTTGCAAATGTAGATTTGTCAACATGGTTATTTCTAAATGCAAAAATATGTTCTTTGTATCGGGTGTTAAAATTTCTAGAAGTTTGATCGATGTAGATTGCGTTACGTGTGCATTTCACAAATTTTGAATACCTATACAAATACAAAAGCCTGGACGCAGCAAGTGCGTTATGGTAGTGAATTTTCATATAAATGATCTGGCACAAAATATTTTATTATAACTTTTTTTTCTTGCAACATAGAAATCTAAATTTTGGTGTATAGTTTACTTTTTATATCGTAAACCTACCTACCAAATTTGGTTATCATAGATTTCTTATTTTTTAAGATAAAAATTTTTTTCAAATTAAAACTCAAAATTTTCCCGGAAAACCTCGTCAGATTTTTTTGATTAACGAAGTTGTCAAAGTAATTTACAAAAGGAAGGTACATGCCAAATTTTATCAAAATCGGCCTATTATTCTTTGAGATAAAAAATTTTTTCGAATGGAAACTCAAAATTTTCCCGGAAAACATCGTCCAATTTTCTTGACTAACAAACTTGTCAAAGCCATTTACAAAAGAAAGGTACACGCCAAATTTTATTAAAATCGGCTTATTACTTTTTGATATAAGAATTTTTTTCGAATGAAAACTCAAAATTTTCCCGGAAAACCTCGTTCGATTTTCTTTACTAACAAACTTGTCAAAGCCATTTACAAAAGAAAGGTACATGCCAAATTTTATTAAAATCGGCTTATTACTTTTTGAGATAAGAATTTTTTTCGAATGAAAACTCAAAATTTTCCCGGAAAACCTCGTCCGATTTTCCTGGATAACGAACTTATCCAAGCCATTTACAAAAGAAAGGTACATGCCAAATTTGATCAAAATCGGCCCATTATTTTTTGAGTTATCGGTGTGATACATATATATATATATATATATATATATATATATATATATATATATATATATATATATATATATATATATATATATATATATAAACATATAAAAATTGAAACTGACCCCGGATATGGGTTCTAGGGGTCCTAGATCGCGCTCATTTGAAGAAATTTTTTCAAAATTCAAAAGTCGAGATCTCCTCATTAGTGAATTTTTTCTAAGAAAATTCACTAAAAGTAGCTTTTACATCTTATAACATGACGCTTGATTTATTAGATTATGTCAAATAATTGATTGGAAGTATTATCATAGATGATGGTAAGTGTAGGAAAGGTCTGAAGAGGATGGCGATGGCAAAACAAGCATTCAATAACCAAAGTAATGTTCTCACTAATAAACATTTTAACCTGTACATGAGGAACAAGTGCAAGTCGTACGTGTATGGAGTATGGTAATGTATGGGGTGGAAACTTGGGCTGTAGTTAAGCAGGATATGAAGAGAATATAAGCTTTTGAAATGTAGACAAGAAAAATGTCAAAGACAGTGCAGGTTGATAGAAAGACGCTTCAAAGTGTGCTAGGAGAGGTGAAAGAATAAAGAGGCTTGCTCAAAGAAATCGAGAGGAAGCTAAAATTTATTGGTCATATTATAAGACATAATAACTTCCCGATAACATTATTTGAAGGACATAGGAGTACTTGAAATGTACACTGAATTATTGGCCCTTAAATAAGAGAAGTTTGTTATAAACAGCCCTTAAACTTCTACTTTTATCAAATAGATTTTTGTTATAATGATGTATTCTAATAGAAACATACATAGATGATATTAGTTTAATTAGATGGCCATAATGGCAAGTCAAAAGATTTTGTTCTCGAAAGTGAACTTCAAGTTTTTTAAATATGCTGTTTTGGTTTATTATAGTTTTTAATATTCGCATGTTTATTTCCTTTACATTTATAATCACCGCAGATTCATTTAAGTATGTTTGAAGAACTTTTTCTGCAATAGTGCAAATAGATATTACATCGTCAGATGGGTATGTGAGGAGTTGACCTTTGTCTTTCTGATCTATAAACGATGTTAATAACGCAGACCTCTCCCCAACAAGTTCACCCGCGCATTCTTCGCATCTCAGAGCTTTTGTTATTTTCCTTACTACATAGCCAGATATATATGTCACGACTTCTTTCTTAAACTCTGATATATTGATATCTAATATTTGAAGAACTGTGTCGTCGTCAAAATTATCTATTTGACTCATGTCTTCATCTGGTTCTTCAGATATTCGTTCTCGCCCACAAGTTTTATTTATTACCTCAATGGGTGACAGAATAGGAATTGCTTCCAAAGGGATACAATTTCCTTTAAATGAATCTTTTAATTCAAGATGCACCATCATCCTTTTATATGCACTTTTAAATTCACTCACATTCTTTGAACTCCTCAAGATGTAAAACTTCATTGCAATATTCCAAAGAATGTGCCACTGAGTGGCTAAAAACTTGTGTGGCTAATTTAACCTTCATTTTTTGGTTTGTATAAAATATATGCGATTTTCTTAATTTATTTGCTAAATGAACGCCCTCCTGATCCTGTAACTCATTTAATTTTACTAAATAATCCCACTTTATATTTTCCCCATTCTCATCAATTATTAATTTTTTATCGCCTAATGTGTTTCTTATCAGTTTGATCATATGACATGGATCAAAAAAGACTGCAATTTTCCTACCTGAACTAGGATCAACAAACGTAGAGTTAATGTTCCTCCAATTCAAATCGCAGCCAAGTTATTTTGCTAACGTTAGATTATTTGTTGCCCCATCAAAAGTTATTGAGACCACGTATATGCCCGACTCATTTAGTAGCGTTAAACACTGTAATACCAAATTTTGTTTTTGTGTACCCCTTAAAGAGTCGATTAAAAAATATCCAAGAGGAAGCTTCCATGATTGATTAATGCTAACAAGCATAAAAACAAGAGCTTCTTTGGCTACAGGGTTACAATCGGTCTCAAGATTTGTACCAAAATCTACAAACCCATAATATTTTACCCCATCCCATTCTATATGTTGGTGAATTGCCATCTCATCTATGACTAAAGAACATATAAGTTTTCCATCTGTGCTTTCTGATTTTGGCTTTAATAAGTTGAACACCTCTGACGTAAAACCAGCTTCCCCATTAACGCTTTGATACCATCTAGGTATAGTTTTTGGATGAGGAAGAGCCGAGTTAAATGTGTTTCTGACAAAACTGTAAGCTTTGGGAGAGTAATAATGCAGCGTAAGAGAAAAAGCTTTAAGTTGATTTTCATACTTATGTTTACGACCTAATTGTCTTTGTAAAAATTCTTCATTAGGTCCTATTTGCATTAATGTTTCTAATGTTTCGTCGGTTACTTTACCTTTTAGTTGTTTGATTATATTCGCAAGGGTTGCTGTTCTCTTCTTATAATGATGAACACTACTGCTGAGCCGTTTAATTTTTTTTCGTGCATCGAATAACTGCTTCTTCAGTTTACATTTGCGCGGTGTAACAACCTATAAAAAATGTTCAATGATAAACCATTTATTTTCTCAAGTAAAATGAATATATAAACAAAATTTCCAACAACACATTTTGGTTAATAGTGGTTGAGATAAATTGCAAAACAGTTGTTTCTAACTTATTTAATCATGGACTATACAAACTTAAACACCACATAAAGTGTGATGGAATAACATATTAGGTTTTTTAAAATTATACTGATTTCATAAACGGCAAAAACTGAATTTAACTCACCATGTCCTTCAAAGTGGGAGGCATTGAAGGTGTTTTCATTTCAGCAAATCCTAAGCTACTAAACGATCTTTGCGGTACCTCTACAACAGTTTTCTCTTCATAAAAACCAGCACTTGTTGATGGCCGAGAATAATCCATTACAGGTACATTGCTACCAGACCAAGTACTAGTTGACAGCTGCAAATGGCACATTGATACCAGTTATATCAGTCATTGGCTGCTCGCCAAAAATGACTTGTGTTGATGGCTTGTTTGTTACCTGCATAAATAAATTTGAAACGAATACCATTAATGTAAATTTGCAGGGCTAATTAAATTACGATAAATATCATAACAATATATTACGTGAATGTAATTAGTAGCATAGTTACTAGAGATGAGCGATATATAGCTACCGGTGATTTAATCGCTGCTATTAAAAGATCGCTGTTAGCAGCTGTTATTAAAACACAAAACAACAGCGATTGTGAAAACCGAGATTTACACAAATCATTAGCGTCATTATTTCTATGAAATTCACCTTATACTAAAAACTCCATGACAAACAGCAATTGCTGTATTCATAATACATGCAATCGCAGTTTGTGCGAGCGAGTAGAAGTATCTGTATACTTTACTTCTCGCCAGTATTAGAATACAACATTTCTCATTTTCTTATAGGTAGAAAACGAAAAACTCATGATACAAATAACGCGAGATATGATAATGAGACTATCTATTTTTAGAACCGTCACGCGCATGGCGTCATGTGGTGAGTCCAATGCAATAATAATATACTGTCGTACAGTGGAGTTTGACGTTTCATCACAACCCCTTAACAAATTAGGTATTTTACTGATATTTGAGTGCATACAGTTGGAAGTAATTTTTTAAGATCAGAATACTATACTATGATTATGTGACATGATGATCAAATCAAGTTTATGAATGTTAACGCCCCCTGTAAATGTCTACGAACGTCTTCTCTACTTTTTAAGTTTGTGTATCACCAATGCTAATTCAGGGCTCCTCTTTATTATTATACTTCACTTGTGCATATATATATATATATATATATATATATATATATATATATATATATATATATATATATATATATATGTAATATAAAAATGAAAAAGATTAAATTATGTGCTGCGTTCTATATTATCTGAAAAAGACAATATAGGCGACGAAGTGGAATGTAACTTCAACCACATTAAACTGACGTATAGAAACTTTTTGATTGCGAATGACTTTGTGTTAAGTGTGTAGTTGGCCTTCTATAACGTTACTCACCATGTGATGTCATAGGAGGGGACGGGGCATATGCGCAATATCATATATCTTGTAAGTCATTATATCATGGAAAAACCTGCTGAATCTAAAATTAAAGCAGCACCGAACTGTAGCATATATATGCCTTCCAACTTTTTTCATTATATTAAAATAAAAATAATATGTAGATTTCTCTCATCGTATATTCTTGTAATATGTTAATTTTATAGAACTTCTATTAATAGTAAAAATCTGAGTAGTTTTAAAATTAATATAATTTAAAAGCTATCTGAAGATCATATTGTGGTTTCAATTAAGCGGTTAACACTAACACCTTGTAAGTGTTTAAAATAATAGCATACGCACATGCAGCATTGTAAATGGCTAAACCACAATCGCAGTAGCTGTTTAAAGTCCCTGTTATTTAAAAATAGCCATCACTGATAGCAGTGCCATTGAAAAACCGCTGTTTGGCTATATATATCACTAATAGTTACATAAATTAATAACTTTGATTCAGTACTTACCAATACAGGTATAGAACTTTTTTTTAAGTGTACTGCAAAAGGTGATTTTTCTAAATCATAAGATTCCTCGGTAAAATGTAAATCGCACACATTTGAGTTCATAAAAATATCTTCATCGCTTAAATTTAATGCTCGTTTCCAAGCCTCGTATCTTTCACCAGCTTTGGGAAATCTGAAAATAATATCTCGAATTATCTACTTTATCAGTGACTGAACCTCTAGAAAGATGCAGTAATAGATCAAACGAAACTATTCTACTTTTTTCTGCTTCTACTGGAACTACATAGGTAAATACATCTAATTCAAATAATAATTGCCAAACAAAATGCTCAATTTCATTACAAATATTCAATAAATAATGCATTATTAAGATTTTATTTCTTAAAAAAACACAATTGACAATAATAAATGCTAAAGATTTAACAAAAGCAATACAATGTGTAAATACGGACCTGTGAAAACCAATAAACATTTGGCGCCAAACAAGGAAACAGAAGACATGTAAACAACTTACCGAAATAAATGCACAGTTGCTTTATCCTTTTCATAATTGGCACTTTTATTGTACATACAGTTCTTCACAATACACCTTGGCATTTTTTAACTTTTACACTCTTAAAACACTGCTAAAAAACGGCAAAACACACAAGATAACCTCTAATCGCAATTCAACAAACACTTCAAATACTTGTTGACAGCTGACAATAACTTCAAGAGTGTTTGGGGGAACGAATCAAAACAAAACACATTAGCGCGTTATTCAAAATTTTGTTTGTGATTGGACGGTGACAAGAGTGGGAAATCGACAGGCTGCAAACTCGGCTTTGTTCCCTCTAACATATACAACCTCTTTGATATATATATATATATATATATATATATATATATATATATATATATATATATACACATATATATATATATGTAATTTTCAAACACATTAGCTGATCCTGAGGTTCATTTATCTATTCCACTTTGGTTTTATAAAACATACAGTATGTTTTCCTTAGGTTATACAGTGTTCGTGCCTGTGTGGTCCGTATGGGGTGTATTTAAATCTTTTTGTTGGCTTCTAGTGTGTAATCATTATGTAAATGTATATACGTGTAGATATTTTCTCTGTTATAAACCATCTCAATATATATATATATATATATATATATATATATATATATATATATATATATATATATATATAAACATATAAAAATTGAAACTGACCCGGGATATGTGTTTAGGGGGAGGGGCTAGTTCGCCCTCATTTGAAGAAATTTCTTCAAAATTCAGAAGTCGAGATAATCTCTCATTAGTGAATTTTTGTCAGAAAATTAACTAATTAACCAAATCGGTCCAGCCGTTCTCAACTGTTGCGCTTACCAAGGAATAACATTAATTTATATATATATATATATATATATATATATATATATATATATATATATATATATATATATATATATATATATATATATATATATATATATTACCAGAAAAAAACATTAAAAATGCCAGGAAACTTCTTAATTTGTACATTATACTAAACCTTAATTTTCTAATTTTTAGAAAATATCGCACTTACGAGTTTAAGAGGTGAATCCTTAAATTACCCCGTGCAGTTCTCAGTTCCTGTATAAATATTAGATTAAATTAAATTGATTGTACCTGAAGTGTTGTCTACCAGGATATTTAACGTCTAAAGTGAAGCAACAATAGAAAAGCGGAGATATAAGAGGAGAGAAAAGCGACAGAGATGGAGAGAGCCTCTCCTTTGTGTGCGCATAAAACAATTATTGTGGCGGAAAGCATTTTCCCTTCCTGGATTGGCTACGCTCCTCGCACAATCACAAACGATATCTCTTTCTGCGACTCATATATGAAATATCTTGTTTAGATCCTTTGATATCAAATGCGTTATGGAATTTAATATGTATAATAGTGTGAGTGTTCTGTTGTGTGCGGGTACCTCTACCGTACTTACAGAGGAAATACAAGGTTTTTGTTGTCTAATATTTTAATGGATGGACGAATTTGTCGTACGGGTGTTTTGATGATTCAAGTGCATGTTATTACCTTTTAGGTAGATTTAAAAATTACCTATAAAAGAAAAAGTTTCTTTGGAATATCGTTTGATGACGACAGGAAATCGGTGACTGGTTAATACAGTTGGCCGGATTTTTAGATAATGCATAGGTACCTACTCGTATTATGCCTTTCATGTAATTCAATACGTTGTAGAGGTAGCAATTTTTTTCGTTAAACATAAAAAAGATTTCATGTAGACCTTATTTTGGCAATATGTAATTTGATTTGTTCGCTAATTAAATACGTTAATAAAATATACACAGTGTCATTCTAAAGCTCGTACGCTATGGAGACCTTCGTAAGTAGATGTATACATCTTCGGTTAAATTACGAAGAGGTGACGCTTTTCTGTAAATTTTCAGTATTTTTTTCAGACGTTCCTGAAATAATGTAAAAAAAGTTTGGGCGCATCAAGTGCGTTATGGTAGTGAATATTCATAAAAATGTTTTAATAGCAAATATGTCTTTTTCTAAAGAAAACAGGCATCAAATTTGGTTACCGGTATAACCGATATAGTGGGAACAATGTACCATCTTTCATCAAAATAACTTTATTGTTTGACGAAGTATAAAAGAAATTCGCGACGCAGCAAGTGCGTTATGGTTGTGAATTTTCATAATAATAATATATTATATTGTTTAGCCTTATATTAAAAGTTATAAAACATTACTTTATTTACTTAGGAACAGCAAAAGAGAAGGTAAAGAAAGGCAAGCAAAAACATTATTTCTATCATAAATATTTATACAGTAATTTTAATACAAAACTCAAACAAAGAAATTGATAAACAGGAAATATAGTCAGCAAAAAATACACTAGAAAGCTGAACATTAAAAAAACCCGTGGTTCATACTGTTTAATTCCGTTTTGTACTGATGTACCACATTTTATTTGTTTTTGTTTCTTGATTAGCTCGAAGGACCTGATTATGTTTTGTTAAATTAAACGCTGATTGTAGTAACACTTAACGTTTAATAACAACTGTAAACTTATACAAAATTACTTATATTATGGTATGCTTTAGAGTCCACGAGAACGCTACGAAATGAATAGTGATTATGTTTATAAGCGTGTTGCTTGAATGAATATAGAATTTTCCTACGCTATCTACCTGAGATAGGTTAGCAGACGTATGGTCAATTGTAAACAAGAAATGACCCTTGTTGGGTTATTCCTAACCATGTTTAAAATTGCATTGTACATATGGTAAATATCATAACAAAGAAGGCTAATAAGAAATATGTAAATTATAGAGGTCTAATCCTCCAGACGAGACGCCTCAACACATGCATTGAGGGTGATTGTATGCATGCAGAAGGGGAAGAAGAACCCCCAGGTCGAAAAGGGTTTCTCCCCCTCTCCCCAAAACACGGGAGATTCTCCTTTTCTTTGTGCTTGCATACAACTACCTGCAAAGCATAAAGCACAAGAAAAATGTCTTGGGAGCAACCCCCAAAGAAAGTTACTAGACCTGGGCGAATATGGATGCGGTGCGGGGTAGGCAGGGTTACAAGGAGGTATTGCTGCAAAATGTGATAAACGCATATTTTCAAAGTCCGACTGATTGGTTTTTTAGCATTTTTCTCTCATATTTCCCCCCCGTCTAGCCACCTCTATTCATTCTTGGTCCCTTAACTTTCTTGATGGTTGTTTGCAACAAATCTGCCTTGCAAATTGTTCATCCAAGGAGGGTTCTAAGCATGTTTCTGGAAAGAATCTAAAAACTCTCCGTGCAGTAAACTGTTTATTTACCGAAATTACATTCCACTTCGTCGCCTATAATGCCTTTTTCAGATAATACCAGTAGATAGGAAGCCACCTGGGCTCAGCCCCTCCACTTTTTCTGCCCATGCGTGGTGACGTCACGCGCATGCGCGTTATGTTGACAGTTGACATATGACCTGCCATCCTTCAGTTGTCAGCTGTCACCTGTTAGTTGTCAGCTAACACCTGTCAGTTGCCAGCTGTCAACGTCAGCTGTCAGCTGTTAATGGCCTGTCAGCTGTCACTTGACCTATCAGCTGTCAGTTGTCACCTGACCTGTCAGTTGTCACCTTACCCGTCAGCTGTCAGTTGGCACCTGACCTGTCAGAGATGACGTCAAATGTTCCAAGACGGCCGCAATCAGGTTTGGTCTCCATGTGTTTGTTGTCACCTGACCTGTCGGCTGTCACTTGTCAGATGACGTCAAATGTTCCAAGATGGCCGCAATCAGTTTTGGTCTCCATGTGTTTGTCGATTCCCCGCTATTCGACTGTTTGTTGAGGTTATGTTCACACACACGTGTTGTATGTTATGACATATAAGCATGTTGATACGAATAATGAATGTGTTTCCAGTTATAATCTTAATATATCTATTTTTATATTATTCGTATAATTACTTATAGGAATATAGTGACTGATGATTTTAAAAGATCGTTTGTGGTTGTACGGTGGCACCTGACGTACATAATTTGTGCCGGAGTCGTCTTACAGACAAAATTCCTGGTTCGTCCTAGATGTCAGTAGCTACGTTAAGCCAATTGTTTTGATTATTGCTGGTGTAACACACTGATGAGCTCAAATAAGAGCGAAACTAGTATGTGTTTTCAGTAATAATTTTGATATATCTAGTTTTATATTATATATATATATATATATATATATATATATATATATATATATATATATATATATATATGTATTGAGCGATAACTCAAAAAATCCTTAGTGAGGAAAAACAAAATTTTCTTCATTTTTATACAGTTCGTTATAGTTACACTGCGAGTTAATTACTACAGCTTCAAGGTAATTAGGTTCAACAGTAGGTCGATATATTTTGACTTATTCTGCCCCCTAGCTATCCTGGAAATTTTTGCTGAACCCCTGCTTTTCTGTAAGGAGGATAGGTACCTTTAACATGCCCAACTTCGCATGGTATACGGAACCGGCAGCTTTAATCCCTCTTCGAAGGGCGGAACGTGCAGACATTCAACTTGCACAAATACAATGCCATTACCTACGTTGATGTTAATTTTCCAGCATGTAGTGAAAAAGAGTAACACTGGGAATCCAACCCAGTTCCCTTGGATCCAAAGGCACACACACGTTCTCACCACTGGAGTACCGAGACTCTTTGAATGAGGTTTCCAATCTAAAAACTGTTACGATATATTATCACTCAAACTTTGAATCGATATTTAAGTATCGTGTTATCTCCCGTGGTAATTATGTATCTTCAGGTCGCGTTTTTGACTTACACAAATGTTAATTATGTTATGACGTTTAACTCAGTAGAGGCCACCTGTAGACAAACGAATTTCCCAGCAACTGTTTGCCGAGAGAGAGATACTAATAAACTAGACTTTTGAAAGGAGCATTTTCTTGAATACTCTTCAGCGACAAATTCATTTGAAAGGAAACATACGGAATTATGGGTACATTTCTAGGTAGTGTTGCTATATTTATTTCATATTACTCTTCGCACAATACCAACAGCAATGAATAGAAATGCAAGATGCAAGCGGTGTTGCCATAATCAAATAAGTATCAGATTTTTTCATGACTAAAACATAAAATGTACCTAAAAATACAGGGGTAGAGACTAGTAGTTGTAACCTCCTTCAAATAGATAACTAGAACTGTGGTATATTGTGATTGACCTCAAGCGGATTTGAATCTGCTTGATGGTCAGGTCAACATTGCCTAACAACCCTACCCTAAAAGCATCTATCTATCAGATTATTATTATTATTAAGATTAGAAATATTTTAGGAGGTTGGCAGATCTTGATATGGTTTGATACACACGTCCTTTTCTGTTGTTGCCCTGGCTGAGGTCTGGTATTTATGAGCGCCCCTGACTAGAGCTTGGTTATATTTAATTTTAGGTATCTAGATAAGCGAGAATTAGAATCTATTAATTGTATTGCAGCCAAACAGGGGAGATATTAGGGAGGAATTTCTCTTCAATTAAACAGATATGTAAATGTTAACAATAATATTGAATTTATTCATTTAAATAAATTTGGGATAGTAAACAAAATAAAATTGACTTGGTTTGTCAAAATAAACATTGAATCACACAGAAATAAAAATCAAATAAACAGCAAGAGTTTTAAGAAAAAGAGATTATCATTTCACATAGCATATTATAAAAATATTAACATTACCTACTTGGGGTACGTCAAAAATCAAATACTGTATTTTACAGCTCAAAAACAACTACAAATTATTACTTAAATTGCTTGACGTTTGTCAATCAATTCTCTTAACTTTTCAATGAGTTAACTGGCCAGTTCTTAGAGTGAGGCTCCATGTAAGAAAATATTCTTGTGTGAAAATTATTTGTTTAATATTTTAAAATGAAAAATATTAAGAAATGTGCAGGTTAAATAGTTTACAAACAAAATCCACTAATTACAATTTCAAGTATTAGGTATTTAAATTCACAATATTGACAAAATTTTAAAGGATAAACAGGAAATTTACAGCTGTTATTACGGCACCTCCCTGACATTATTTAAGTTCAAATTTGACTATGTTATCTTGAAAGTTCAAATTGTAAAGGTTCAAATATTAATTTGCTTCATGAAAAATTCTGTTGATTCACAGAAATAAGGGTTATATCGACTCTCCCAGTCCTGATGCATTGGGTTACCTGATCACCCTATGAAGATGCTTTCCAAGTGGGATCAACTATCAGTGCCTGACACAGGTTCACAGATACACAATAAGAGAGGGGAAGCTGGAGAAAATGAGTGGTACTTCCCACTTACGGTTGTAACTCAGGTGGATTATGTTGTTCTAAAATGGTGTGAGACAATTTGTCCCCTATGTCGATACGCTGAATTAATTTGACGAAAACTTTTCAAACAACTATTAAAACGTAAATTGGCTCAAGTGAAATTTATTGCCAATTGACTCAAACTTCGGTGATAATCAGAAATTCTTTACGTTCAATGTGAGAGATACACCAGCGGGTGTGAACAAAGGGTCACTGCTGAATTCGCGTTTTTCTACTAAACACGTTGTTAATTTAATTTCAAAAACCTATCAAATTATATTAAGCAATCACTGATCACTGTTATTAGACAGTATCGATAACGAGAAGGATTTTTATCCCCTATTTTAAGATTATATTTACCCACCGTAATTACAATGATGTTAACTTCTTAAACGTCCAGCTCGCCCTCGGTAACGTGCCAGCTAACACTCTCCGAACCAGCGTGCTGTGCCTTCAGACCTCACCCTTTTTTCCTGACGTCTCCCCGCCCCGTGTCTATAATTCAAGGTTTTGACGGGAATATCTGTTCAACGGGTCAAACGGTCGTTTTTAGGTGACATCATCGATGCGGAAAAATACAGACCAAGTCGCAACGATATTTAGATATTCTTCCAGCAAAATGCGACGCAATTTTCCTTGACAAACACATATTGAATTTTAACGTACGAATTATAAATGCAGTAAAATGGTTTACGGTACTTGAAGATTCAGCGACTTTTCTTTAAAATAATTTTGAAATCAAAACATGAATTGCCTTACAGATATTGGATTGTCGGTTATTAATTAAGTTTTTTACGGGTTTATTTTGAATATTTAAAGTAGTAACGAAACGCAATCGTTACATAGTTTAATAGAATTTAACGCCAAAATTTTATTTACGTTTTATTTGACATTATTTCTGGTAATTTTTAAATTATCCCGGGGTCGGCTGTAAAAAGATTTCAAGAAACGTGCTTAGAACTACCCCAGTATGTATAAACCACACGAGAAATGTTATAGTTTAAAGCCACACAAACAAAACTAAACAACGAAACAATAATATATCACATGTTATATATCTGCACACAATAAACAGCTGAACTGACTGTATCATAAAGATGTATCATCAGTATCGGCTCGTGCCTTAATGCATTGGGGGTGCGCAAAAAAAAATGAAGGGCTCCCCTTTTTTTTTCCTCGAAAATGTGTTATAAAAAAACCTACTTACTAAACTTAATAATTATTAACTACTTACCAAGTTTTCCTCTAGTTAGTTATACGTTATAGTAGTTAAAAAGTTCTTTCCTTTGATAATTACTAACTATATAATTTTAAATGTGCTGTTTAAAATAAAGACATCACAATGTGTGATCTTTATACTTCACGTATCTGTTCAATTTTATTATATTTATTTATATGTTAATTTACTTGTCTATTAATTTATATATTTAAAAACGGCTAAGCCTATGTAGGTTAGCATTATATAATTTCAAATGTTTTGTTTGACATAAAAACATGACAATGTGTGATCTTTGTCGTTTTATACTGAACGTATCTTTTAAATTTTACTATATATATATATATATATATATATATATATATATATATATATATATATATATATATATATATATATATATATATATATATACTTTTACAACTTGAATTTTAGGATTGAGTGAATTTTATGAAAATACGCCAGAGTGCCGTACTTGATAGACGCAAAGTTATAAATTTTGACTAAATAATTTAATATAGGTACTTTAAAATGTCTAAATGTGAGATGCTATTCACGAGGATATAATCTATCGTAGTTATATTCCACTATATTTAAGACTATATTTAATTATCGTGATTTCAATTACGTAATATTTTGCTGTATACAAATCAATAATAACATTGATTTAAGAAAGATAATACGGTCCTGGCGATAAAATGAGCCATTACGCCTGTGATTCGAGAACAGCATAACTGTATGCCGAGTCCCACCCTGGTGCGTTAAGCTGGAGCGATGTGGGCAAGATCAAATATTCTATTCTCACAACATCAAAGGGCTGCGCTACAAGATTCAGTGCTGGGTCTTATTATGCTGTGCTGCAAGTGTGGAATCTTAAAGCGCACAACGGGATTGCTTATTCGGTCGTTTTTGACGGAGATAGTCGATCATTTCGTATTGGAGTTACACATTTAGGTAGAGCGCCGGAGAATACACACCGACGAAGGACTGTGTATACGAATGTATATAACGTCGGCAACCATTAACACACTATACTTGTTCTGATTCGGTATTAATGGCTGCCGACTCTGCGATACTCGATATACTAATTTTGTTGGTGTAGAGTGCAGGAGGTACAAAAAAATAATTTATCAAAATATAGCATAGCAAAGATATAATTTTTCCCCGGCAGGCGGCAGTGCGCGCATACGGGCGCATTTATTGAGGAGCCGCCCCTGTGTATCATAGATGTGTAAGTGGTTGAAGGCATAGAAATAACTCACAGCGCCACCGTGCAGAAAATTTAGTGTAAAAATCGCGTGACTATTTTTAAATATAGAAAAAAATAATTAAACTTATATTATTATCCGGCTAAAACAATAGATACTTTACAGAAAAAATGGCACCATGGATGTACTATCAAACAAATTAAACAAAAATACGGAAACAAATAAATAACGTTCGTTATAATTCTTTTTTAATAAACTTAAAAAAACTGATTATTTTTTCAAAACTCCTTTTATCGATAGAAATGTATCGAGTCAATTCAAAATAACTTAAAAAAGAATACTCAGTAACAAAAAATGGTTTTACTAATGGTTAATAGTAAAAAAAAGTTTTCAAATTTTCAAAAATCGAAAAAAATAATTATCCGAACCCCACTACCAACCGGAGCTTAAAATTTTAAGAATTGATAGAAATTTGACAAAGAAATTTCAAGAAAATCAAAGAGTACAAACAGTTTAAAAAATGCATTTCAAATTTAGACTTTCAAAAATCGCATAAAAAACAGGGTAAAATTTTTTTATATTTTTTTGTGCAAATAAAATATCGAAAATTTGGAAAAAAAAAATCTAAATCGGACCATTATTAAAAAATTTATGAGTAAAAACCATAAAAACAGCTACTTTTTTGAAAATTCTATATCTTTTGAATCGGTTATCAAAAAATTGCGGAAATCAAAAATCCAAAGCTGAAAAACTGTCTGATTTGGTCTGGAATGCCCCATATATATATATATATATATATATATATATATATATATATATATATATATATATATATATATACCACAACACCAACACGTCATCCACATACCGTGTCCAGGACGCAATGAAGTCCCTATATGGATTTAAATTATTGAAAACAAGTTCTTTCTCAAAGAACGCCATGAAAACCTCAGCACACAAGGGAGACAGTGGGTTACCCATTGGAAGACCGTCTTTTTGATATATATATATATATATATATATATATATATATATATATATATATATATATATATATATATATATATATATATATATCAAAAAGACGGTCTTCCAATGGGTAACCCACTGCCTCCCTTGTGTGCTGAGGTTTTCATGGCGTTCTTTGAGAAAGAACTTGTTTTCAATAATTTAAATCCATATAGGGACTTCATTGCGTCCTGGACACGGTATGTGGATAACGTGTTGGTGTTGTGGTCGGGTACCTTAGAGCAGCTTCACCTGTTTCTCGGTTCGTTGAACGATCTTCATGTCAATATTAACTTCACAATGGAAGTTGAAGAGAACATGTCCATCAGTTTTTTGGATCTGAAGTTAACAAGAAAAGACAACACAATTGAATTCGACATATATAGAAAACCAACACAAACAGACCACATAATCGCATATAGATCTTGCCACCATATGTCCCAATGTCCCACAGATTGGCGTTCATAAGATATCTAATTGATATACTGTTTAGATTCCCACTGTCGGGACGAACTTTAATAACGAGCTCAATGTTATTAAACAGCTAGCAGTAAATAATGAATACCCCGTCGACTTAATAGACAGATTGATCAGAAAAAGAGCCGTCAGCTCTTGAGAGAGACAAGTTCCAATCTCTCGCCAGCCCAATCAGAGTGTCGCTCATATTTTCCTCTTACATACTGTCGCCCAATTACTGCTGCAGTCTCTCGGGTCTCAAAAAGAGACAATATCAAGTTCGCATACAAGTCAAGAGATACTGTCAAGTAGATTCTGGTTCATAATAAGAATTATATTCCTCACCTCAAGAAGTCGGGGGTATATTGTCTCACCCGTGGGGACCCACAAAGTAATACTGTTTATATAGGAAGAACGGGAAGGGCACTGGGTACCAGGGTCTCTGAACATCTTAGAAGCAGAAATAATGTTGATAACACCACTTCTGTCTTCGGTTGCCACCTCAGAGATAGCGGCCACACCTTTGACAAGGAGAACGACGCTAGAATCCTTCACCCATATAGTTTTGGTATGGAACAGTTTGTCCTGGAGGAAATGAAGATCGACAAGTACATAAATGGCTCCAATAATAATGTTCTTAATGTTTCAAACACCAGCAGCATGAATTTTCCTTCCATTTACAGAAACCTTATTGAATAAACTTTCAATGGTAGTGCTCTAGCTCCACATAATTAAAGTGCTTCTTTTGGTACCAGGTTCAAGAATAACCTTCTTTTCACATACAGAAAATCCTGAGTGAATAGACTTTCATTTGCAGAAACCTGACTGGAACTTTCAATGGTAGTGCCCCGAATGACGTGTGATCGATTACAGCCATAGAGCAAAGATTGGCTGTTTCTTTGGTTCTCTCTCCGCGCCGTTGACATTTTCTCTGCTGGCCGTAGTTCACCTGTCACTTGTGGTTGTTATGTCACTTGTCTCTCGTCACCTTCGGTTTGCAGTTATTGAGTTAAAATATCTAGAAATCCATGGGACTCCATTTTGTTCGTTTGATAAAATTAAACTAAAAAACAAGCGTCTTCTGCATTCATCCTCTGATTTCTTCAAGTCTAGTGATGTTCCTGACTTCCTGTTTTACGCAGTTTCTGTTTGGTATCCGGAGCATAATGGATGAAAAGCCAAACTTTGACAACATTTCATACAGCATATTTCTGTAATTGAGACGGGAAATTTGTAAGTATTAACCCAAATGTAGCATCTATTTTCCTTCTTTTCTTTCTGAATTTCACATGTTCAGATGTTCTCGGGGAGTTCTGCTCAGATGTGCAGCCTGCTTTGCTTTTATGTTTGCTTGTCTGTAGCTTTTTATGTAATTTGACTAGTTTGAATTTCACTTATTGATTGTGACTCCATAAGAGTGTTGTTCATATTTGTGGGACCCCAGTCCCGTTTTAAATTTTAAATCTTAAATTGTACGTTTCTATAGAGATGTTTTATAACTCCTGACACTAATGTCAGTTTAAATATTGCATGGCTGTTAGGGCTAATCTGTATTTGACATTTAGCTTGGCTGAACTTTGTATTCTTTCTGTAGTTGCGGTGTTAGTCACTCGCATGTTAGACCTACCAGAAATATTGTTTATGACAACCACATTTTACATTCTAGGTCTAAACCCCCTGAAGATGGCACGTTAATGTGTTGAAACGCGTAGGGTTTTGAAAATTAATCAGTTTGTCTGGTAGTAAAAGCCTTTAATTTCATTTAACCATGTCAAACCCAGACGTTATGACGTTTAGAAATAATATTTATTTATTTATTCATTAATTTGTATATTTATGTGTCACACCGATAACTTAAATTTGCTGAACACCTTACTTTTGTAAGTCGCTTAGATAAGTTCGTTAGCCAGAAAAATCTGCTTAGTTCAAGTAGACTAAACAATGCTTTGTTTTACTGAGATAGTCGGATTCCCCCGGTCCATGCCAGTTCTGAGCTGACCTTTAATGTATCGAATTTGAACCACGTAATTATAATGCATGTTTGTAGGAAAATAAATTCGAGACGCAGCAACTGCGTTATGGTAGCGTACGTATTTTTATTAAAATCTACTCAGTTCAAATAGATTTAACAATGCTTTGTTTTAATTATATAGTCGAATTTCCCCGTTCCGTGCCATTTCTGAGTTGACCTTTAATGTATCGTATTTAGACCACGAAATTATAATGCATGTTTGTAAGAAAAATAATTCGGGACGCAGCAAGTGCGTTATGGTAGCCAATTTTTATTAAATGCCTCAAATTTGAATAGCTCAATTTGCTATTAACCTATAAGTTTCGTTGGCCGGAAAACTAGTTTTTTTTTGGGAACGTTTTAAGTTTATTTTCGAAATTTTTTTGTACTTTTTCAAACAATAAAGTTATTTTGATGATATATGGTACATTGTTTCTACTATATATGTTATACTGGTAACGAAATTTGATGCCTGCTTTCTTTAAAAAAACACATACTTGCTATTTGAAACATTTTGATTAAATCTCACTACCATAACACACTTGCTACGTCCAGACTTTTTTTGTTATATATAAGCTTAAAATCCAAACGTAACCTATGGGATAAACTGGGATTTTCTAGACTGTTTTGTCAATAATATCCTTTAATAAGAACTATGTATTTAAATAAGTAAATCTCAACTATTTGACGAAAACTAAACACAGTGTTGTTTCTGTCAGGAGATGGCAACACTGGATGCAATAATCTCTAAGCAGAAAGCAGACAATTGTAAATGCTCAGTTCTTTCGCACGCATTCGCAATAGAAGTGCTGACAGAAAACCGACAGAACTAAGTTATTAACTAGAATATATATGCAACAATGCAATTCTGTAATGAATACGGAGTATTCAGACTGCACCTGCGTTACTCTAAATTGGTAATTAGCGGGTGAAGTCGGTGTGAAATCCGCCGCAGCTCTCACAGACGAATGGACAATAATATCACATCGTAGAGAGTCTCAGTCTGGACGACAAGGGGATTTACCTACTACATTCACAATACCTCTAAAATCTAAAATACAATCACTTCATATCGATGTTTAAGATTTAATTATTTACCAGATAGTAATGATAATAATTAAATATTAACCCGGCGTCTGACATGTGAAAATCTTTAACATCTTCCGACATGTGGGGTATCACATACCCCACAATTTTTTTTTAAATTCCTTTAACTGAATTTTTGATATATATTTTTTATTACACTAAATACAAATATTACATTTCTTCATTAGCAACACAAAAACTTCTTTAGAAGAAGAAAATAAAAAAAGAAAAGCTGCCATCATCCTGTTTTAGGCAGTAAAAAAACACGTTTATAAAAAACTTTTATTTACAGTGGTTCTATACCATCAAATAAACAGAAGCAATAGAATATAAGTAAATAATACATTTCAGTGTACTATATATAAAAAAATATATCAAAATATATAAAACCAAAAAAGTTATGCATTTGCAAAGTGACTACAATTTTCGCAGTACATAAGCGCGTGTTCTAAACATAACATTTTTTCGCAAGCCTCACATATATATTTAGTTTTGCGATCACGATTACGAGGACAAAACTCACATCTGCGCGGTTTGTTAGGTCTTTATTTTTTTGTAGGAGGTTCTTCGGGTTCTCCTCTGATTTTGAGCAAAGCCGTCCTTATTACGCGAGGTATTCTAAAGTTGGTCTTCCTTGCTTTTTGATAATCATTTATCAATTCAAACCCCAACATTGTGAGAAAATCTTTTCTTTTCAGAATTAATCCATTATTATTCTCACGATGAATTATCTGGGAATTGATACCGGGAGTGTTCATTATAAAAAAAATAGTGTTAGAGGCCATCGTCGGCTATTGCGAGATGCATTATAGTTTGTAGACAATTCATCTACTGTATCTACCCATCCTTTCGTTAGATTGTAGAATGAAATTATTTCAGGTAGCTATTGTAAAATTTTCTTGAAAACCAAAAACACTTTACTTTATTGGTCGATTTCGAACATTCAAAAATGTCGGAGGGATTTCCCTTTTATTTGTTCGAATTGTACCGACTCCAGTCAGATGATGATTTGTACAGAGCTTTTCAAATAGATCGTAACTTGTGTACCAATTGTCACACGTAATATTTCTGTGACTACTATCATATGGACTGACGAGCCGTTCCACTATTGCAGTTGGAGTATGACTAAGAGCAAAGGGCCCATCAGGTTGCTTACCCACATAGACCTCCATGTTTACTAAATAATGCGTTCGGGCATCTACCAAAGCTTGAACCTTAATGCCGTACTTAGCCGGTTTATTCAGTATGTACTGGCGAAATGGACATCTGTCTCTAAAAGCTTCCAATTTCTCATCAATGGTTAAATATCTACCAGGCGAATAGGCATTTTTGCAATTATCAGTAAATTTTTCTGTTATGGATCTAATAGGTGCCAGCTTATTTATTTCGCGTCATTGCGAGCGATTTTCTTCATTATCAAATCGCAAACATGTAACCAAAAATTCAAACTGTCTTTGGGCCATAGTTACTCGAAATATTTCAAAACCGGTTCCGTCAGTTTTCCATAAATCCTTCAGTAAACGGTGGTTGTTACGAAAAACTCCTGCTAAATAGAGCAGTCCGAATAAAGCTTTTAGTTCTATATTATTTGTAGGTTGATAATAAGAAGATTTCTCCCATTCACGTGTTTTTTTCCTCAATTGGTTGATTTGTCCACCGCGTAATATCGTATATCATTTATTCATCGATGAAAATAAGAAAACATTCAAGAGGACTTTTTTTATCGCTAGCGGATCTTTTGACACCAGGCAATTGAGTTATCAGGTTCTCGCCTCGGGTTCTCACATTCCTGTTATAATATGTTTTTCTCCATTTAGTTCCATTTTTCCCTAAATAGTATTTTTCCTGATCTTGCACTATTTCAGATTCATTTTCGGTTACATCATTTTCGTGTGCGTTAGTGGTAACACCACCAGCTTCCATAAGGTTACCTTGTCTATCTTCATTATTTGCTTCCTGCTCAACATCTGGATAGTCACTGTTTATGCTTACATTGTCTATCTCACTCTCATCGTCTGATTCAATTACTTCTTCATCTTCGCTTTGCACCTCCTTCCACAGATCCTGGAGGCGACGCATTCCCTTATCGTAGTCACCCACGGTTAACCTAATGATTTCAAGGGCTGGTGAATAATATCGACATTTAATAAGGAAACATACCTCAAAATTTGAAGCAAAGGCGCGTAAACTGCGATAGAAATTTATTTGAGAACTGTTCGAATTTTGTAACACAATCCGACACGTGGGGTTTGACAAACCCTAGGTAAACTAAACCGTTCATTAACACAAACTCTAGCAAACTGTTGTCAAAATGGCTCCGCTAAGAGACTCGACAATTTCCGAAAGCTAACGAGAGGGATATGCATGTGAGCGCGGTATTTTTGAAATTGTCGGACATTTTAGTTCTTTCTGGGTTTGTCACACCCCACATGTCGGACGCCGGGTTAATGAAACGATTATTTCCAGATAAATTTTATTAAAATCCCTACGCGTTTCGGCCAACTAAGTAGCCATCTTCAGGTGTAAATCGAAAAACACAATAATAAGGTCTGTCAGAAAACGTTGTTTTCTGGTTGGCAATTGTGCTGGTTAAAGCACAATGTTATGAGGACAATCCATACAGAGAACGTCAAGGTTAAAATATAAGCCAACAGTAAAACAAGCTAAAAGCTATAGTAAAAGCTAAGTAAGCTACAGTGCAAACTAAAAAGCTACAGCGAAACAAGCTTAAGAGACTGAGTGGTAAGACACGAAGCAACGTGCCGCCACCTAGTTGCGGAACCAAGTAGTATGTTGTCACGCCAACTCCAAATAAAACAAAGTGTTAAAAAATAGAGACTGTATACAACCAATTAACAATTTAGTAAATTGTCAGCCCTGGCCCAGTTCTACCCTAATATAGGGACAAAGTATATAAGGCTAGATGCATTCTCACCACATTTAGAACCGTAGACCGGTTTCGCTCTAATTAGATCTCGTCAGTACGGCATACTAATTGTAGCGAAAATACACCTATAAAGTAATACGGCTATGGTAGCCAGCCTTTTAACACTAAGTGAGTAGTAAGACACGAAGCAACGTACCGTCACCTAGTTGCGGAACCAAGTAGTATGTTGTCACGCCAGCTCCAAATAGCACAAAGTGTTAAAAAATAGAGACTGTATACAACCAACTAACAATATAATAAATTGTCAGCCCTGGCCCATTTCTACTCTAATGTAGGGACAAAGTATACCATAGTGACGAGCTGTAATTAGAGCGAAACCGGTCTACGGATCTAATTGTGGTGAGAATGCATCAAGCATTACATAATTTGTCTCTATATTAGGGTAGAAATGGTCCAGGGCTGACAATTTACTAAATTGTTGTTTGGTTGTATACAGTCTCAATTTTTTAACACTTTGTGTTATTTGGAGCTGGCGTAACAACATACTGCTTGCTTCCGCAACTAGGTGGCGGCAGGTTGCTTCGTGTCTCACCACTCATTTAGTGTTGGAAGGCTGGCAACCATAGCCCTATTACTTTATAGGTGTATTTTCACTACAATTAGTATGCCGTACTGACGAGCTGTAATTAGATCGAAACCGGTCTACGGTTCTAATTGTGGTGAGGATGCATCTAGCCTTACAAGCTTAAAAGATAAAATAGAGTCAAACATGCAGTCAAAGTGGGTTAAAAGCATCAGAGTAAACTAACACATAGCAAGCTAATGACAAAGTATAAAAACTAATTGTGAAATTAAAAGCTATTAAGTCAACTGACTGAGCAACGTAACAGGAGCCACAAAATCAAGCAGAAACTCCATGAGAACTCTTAAGGAGTGTAAAATTGTAAAGCAAACTGTGAGACAAAATGGATTCTATACTTACTTTTCAATTCTTGAAAATTGAATCAAAACTCTAAGAAAGGTTGAAGCCCCAACTTGGTCAACCTTAAATTTAATACTCTGTTGACAAGTAAAGAAGTATGTGTAAGTATACAGAGTGGCTCAGAAATCATGCCAACATTTTTATTTCAAATGGAACAGCCTGTATGTTTTTAGGTTTTCTGAATTTTCATCTAATTTAAGGTCTAATTATATTTGAAGTTTTTTTCCTATATTCATTCAGTAGTGAAAAAAATTGTTGTTAAAAATAATTTTCAAAAACTGTTAATATTTGAAAACTACGGAACATATTTTTTTGACACTTGGTATATTGATATATTTAAGTTCAATACCCTTTTCACAAGCAAAAAAATATGTGTAATTATACAGGGTGGCTGAGAAATAATACCAACTTTGCTATATTAAATAGAACAGCCTGTATATTTTGCAGATCATAAACGGAATTATGGTATCCATATTACAATTTCAAAGTGTGTACATAACATCACATAATACAAAAAACAAATTAAAGATAATAAACAAGTTAAAATTAGATTTAATTACTTTATGAGTTGTTCAAAATGTTGACCATTAGTCGCTAAAGAATAGCCAAGTCTGTGTCTAAATTCCCGCATGACGTTATCAAAAGTATTCCAAAGAACTTCATGAAGTTCATTCCTAATTTTAATCTTCAAATGTTCGATATCATCCGGCTTATGTTTGTAAACTTAACTCCTTAAATCACCCAACAAATAAAAGTCCAGAGGTGTGAGGTCTGGGGAGTTTACGGGTCACTCAATTGCTCCTCTTCTTCCTATACATCGATTTGGAAATATCTGGTCCAAAAATGGATGAACTTGTAAACCAAAATGTGCAGGAGCACCGTCCTGCTGAAACCAAATGTCTCTTCGCTTTGGGTAACGGGTTTCTAACTGCGGCATAATCTGCAAAAAAGTTCTGACGTAAGGTTTTCGTTAATGAAAAATGGGCCAATGATATTATGGCCTACGATATCTATCGAAACGTTGTCTTTTTGTGCTTTTTGAGTGTGTGCTTCAGCCACACACCGCGGATTATCTGCTGACCAATATCTGCAATTGACGGTGTCATCAAGCATAAATGTGGCCTCATCGGAAAAGAGAATATTATTTACAAAATTGGGATCAACATTGCACCTCTCCATCATAATTTCACAAATATCACTTCTTCTCTCAAAATCATCGTCTATACGTTCTTGAACTAGATGCATATTGAAGGGACGCATCTTTTCGCTTTTGAGTAAGTCTTTAACTGACATGGGAGCATTATTGTGTTGTTGATCCATCTGTCGAAGCGATTGATTGAGATTGTCCTGTAAATCAACTAAAACCTTTATAGCCACATCACCATTAGTAGTGCTTTTCGGTCTGCCTGTTTTTTGTCTGACTTGTAAACTTCCTGTTTCATTGACTTTCTTTAGATGTTTGCTTACACAAGATTGGGTAATCGCAGGCCGATTAGGGCACGCTTGATTCAATAAATCGACAACTTCCGCCTGTGTTCTCTTGCGGTCACAAGATCCAACCATCATTAACACTTCAATTTTTTTTTATTCAGTTAGAGCTACCATGTTCATTTCTGTTAACTGAGGCATACGCTTATCTGACTGCTTAAGAACATTTGACAAAAACTGTCAAATTTATCATTGCAGATAAGGCACCTAGCAACATTACAAATGAGACGACTCATCTTCATAGTTTCAGTGTATTCATGTCACTGAATTCAATTTTAGTACGTGAATGTCTCATTCTGACGAATAACCAGGTTAAAACTTAACACATTGAATTTATCTCTTAAATGCTTATTGGGTGTTCCATTTAAAATAACAAGGTTGGGATTATTTCTCAGCCATCCTGTATGGCTGCACATACTTTTTTACTTGTCAAAAGTGTATTGAACTTAAGTAGACAATATTCCAAGTGTCAAAAGAATATGTTCCATAGTTTTCGAAATATTAACAATTTAAAAAAATTGTTTTTAACAATAGTGAATGAAGATAGGAAAAATGGTAAATTTGCAGATTAGCTCCCGAACGCTTTTGTGAAAAATTTCTTCACCTATATCATTAAAACCCCCCTTAGAGCAAGACGCAACAAGAAAAATTTCTTGTTCTGCCCCCCAAAGGGAGTTACGGGGCAAGGAGCGAATAGGGGTGCTGGGCGAGGAAGATGTTAAAAAGGAAATACAAGCCTGAAAATACGAAAAAGAGTCTAGGGCGCCGATAAAAAGTCGCCCTTTTCAACAATTCTAAGCCACCTCTACCCACCCCCATCATAACAAGGTGACATACATGTATTCCTATGATTTGTCGCAGAATTAATTTTTGTGCGACATCGACATACAAAAATTGAAACATCTCGAAAATGGTGTGTCTGAGAGATTTAAATCAAGTATACATTTTTTGTTTACAATTGATAACGGCTGCAATGTAGCTATACAGTAGGTCGATATTACTGGGTGTCAAAAAATTATAGCCAAATGAGCAGTGTTATTGGCAATAACATATTTAAATTTCTTGCCCTCTGAAACCTCCACATGCTAATTTTCACGCCAAAATTTTAATTTCATTCGGACTGATGCGTGAAAAACTGACAGAAACAAATAATTTTAACACGCTGTATTTAAAAGACTAAGCATTTGCGGACCCATGTTTATATGAAAAAATAGTCTTCCTTTTTTGTGCTGAATGTGCACCTGTAACATAGACCATCATTTTTGAAACACCCTGTATATGGGATTTTAAGGCAAGCTAGATTGTAATTTTTACTAGTACCTCTTTAAAAACACCTAATTTATCTTGCTGTAATATTATAAAGTAAGCTTATTTAATTATCATCACTCATACTGAATTTACAACTTGACACTTATGCCTGTAGACTCAAGGGTGCTGGGTTCAATTCTCAGTAGAAACGTCAAATTATTTTTCTGTACATACTGTAATTTAACACAAACCGAGGTTGCGGCATTGTATTTGAACAAGTTGAATGTCTGCATGTTCCGAGTTTCGGGGGAAGGGAGGGAAGGGTTAAGCTTTCGGTCTTGTGTAACATTGATAACATCGATGCTGGACATGTTAAATATCCATAACCTCCTTACAGAAAGGAAGAAATGTTCAGAATAGTGGGGAGATATTGCTTATTGTCGTCGGTAAAGAAGAAGATCTGGTCTTTTAGTACGACGCAGGCGACGGTCACCTAAACTACGAAAATTATAGGGAAGGTTCGTATAAGGTGGTCAAAAAGGATCAGTGGCGTTGTCTATCGGATCCCGAGGAGCCCGAAGTGCAAGATGAAGGTGGTCCATATGCACAGACTTACACCATACCAAGAAATGTTAGAATTCGACCGGGACGATCGAATATAAGTGGGGGGCAGTGTCACATTTGTCTATAAGAATTAGTTTATGGACTTTGTTACTTATATGGTAGTGTGTTTGTTAACAGCGAACACTCTGGAATGATATTTCTAGAAGGGACCAGAAGTGACAGGTGTAGAAAAGTGTAGAAGGTCTAGAATCTCTATGGAGTATAAATAGACAAACGGTACATAGAGTTAAGTAGTTCAGTATTATGTGTGGTGTAGAATAAGTGATTATAGAGTATTAAGTGAGTCAGCAATAAGTGCTGGTGTATAAGAAGCGATCATAGAAGGCGAATAGTGGAATATAGCTCTATGGACATTTAATAATAGAGAGAAATATTTTAGTTGATACTGGTGTTGGAAAATAGTTGCTTATAATAAATTAGTAGTTTGAAAAGCTGTGTTTTGTTAGTCAACAAATCCAGAACCACGTAGAACGTAACAATATCAACAAATAAATACATATTCTTGGTTTTCATTAAAAAAGTACGTTAATTTTAAAAACGGTCAACTTTTTCGACCTTAGAGATGTATACCTTTTTTGTGTGAAACTAAATGGGTTTTCGTTATTTTTGTTCGAAAATGTGCATACAGGTGGACAAAAAAGTTGCTGTTGGTGGCGCCACCAAGCGGCAGTGGTGAAATTGATACCGTCATCGTATTACGTATGATGTCTATTAATGCCATATCACATTTTATAATATGTTGAACCACTTGCAAGATATTTGGAAAAATAGTTTTAAGACAAATTATTTAAACACCCTGGAAAACGAAAACGAGTAACATTTTACTAAGGCATGTTGTGTTTATTTTTGTGCCAGCTGTCACCCCTCAGCTAATATCCAACTAATTATGAGGCACCCTGTATACACGTGTTGGTGATCAAAGTATTCTGTTTTCCATGCGAGTGTTGTTATTAGTGAATATATATATATATATATATATATATATATATATATATATATATATATATATATATATATATATATATATATATATATATATATATATATATATACATATATATATATATATATATATATATATATATATATATATATATATATATATATATATATATATATATATATATATATATATATATATATATATACAGTGTGTAAAAGCCAAATGGAATAAATTCATTGTTTCGGTTACTGTACATTCTTATAAAAAATACCGAACACGTCATATTTAAATTATAAATTGACATTTTTCAACGTGAAAAAGCGATCCCTACCTTCAAGCCCAAATTTTTTAAAGGGGAAGTATATGCTTGTGATATGTCGTTTGAAAGGTCTGTTCATTCTCCATTCAAAAATGTTATCGTTTTCAAGTTTATTACAACAATTAAGATAGAATAAAATGAAATCATGTGGTTACCGAAATTCTCTACAATCCAAAAAAAAAACTAAAATGTAATGCAAAATGTAATAAAATGTAAAACACTAAAAAGAACCATGAATGTCAATGAAGTAGATGTTTAAAATGTTCACCGCGAACTTCTTGGCAACACCCTGATCTTAAATAAAACAGTCTTCTAACATTATTTAAGATATCAGGCGTGATCGACCTAATCGCAAGCGTTGTTCGTTCTTTTAAGTAATTTAAATCAAAAGGTATAGTTTTATACACAATACTCTTTACATATCCCCATAAAAAGAAGTCTAATTAGGTAAAGTCAGGTGTTCGCGCTGGCCATTCTATCGATCCTCGCCTCCCTATCCACCGATTGAGAAATATTGCATCGAGGTACTGCCAGGCATTGAGTTGGTAATGTGGTGGTGCTCCATATTGCTGAAACCATATCGTATTCACTGGAATTTGAGGGTTTCCTGGATCAGGATCTAAATTTGCCAAAGTTGGAATGACATCATTTTGAAGTAGTGCCAAATAATTATCGCCATTCAAATTACCCTCAATGAAAAAAGGACCAATGATATGGTTTCCAACAATGCCTGCCCAAACATTAACCTTCTGAGGGTATTGCGTGTGTTTTTCTCTCATCAAGTGAGGTATTGTCGTTGCCCAGTAGCGACAATTTTGCCGATTAGCATGACCGTTAAGCGAAACTGTGCACTCATCAGAAAACATAACGTCTTCTAATTGGATAATATTGTTATCCAACATGTCCATGATTCGCTCACAAAAAATAGTTCTTCTATCATAATCGTCTTCCATGAGCTCCTGAGTAGGTATCATTTTATAGGGGTGCATTTTATTTTCTTTTAATATGTTAACTATCGATGCATGGCTAACATTAAATGTAGTGGATGCCTGTCTAGCCGATGTATCTGGGTTTTTCATAAATTCAAGCATCACATCTAATTTGATTTCATCACTCAGTGCATTGGCTGCTTTTTTTATCTGCCTTACATGACCAAACTCGCGAAACTGCTTCTCTATTTTACTAATTGTTCCTTGGGATATAGGCGGTAAAGCAGGAAATTCTTTATGAAATAGGACAACACTTCATGTTTTGTTGGGATTTTATCTCCGTAACCAATCATTTGTATAACTGCTATTTAATGCTTTTCCGTTAATCTAACCGTTTTTCAGAATTGAAGTTAACGAAATTCAAACTAAAATTATAATAATAACAATTTAAATGGCAACTTATAATTAAAAATCAATTTGCTTAGGCGTTTTAAACAAACTAACATTGCCTCGGAAACTCTTTAATGTATTTTTAATGGATACAATGTAAAAAGCACATTACTATGATTTTTGCTTACTTTATTATCTTCAAAACCTAAACGGGAAATAAGTTTTGAGTATACTAATTACAATATTGTAATAAGCTTTGAGTATTTTATAGCGAATTTTGGTAACCACATGATTATATTTTACTCTATCTTAATTGTTGCAACAAACTTGAAAACAATAACATTTTTGAATAGAGAATGAACAGACCCTCAAACGACATATCACAAGCCTATACTCCCCTTTAAAAAATAGGGGTTGTACCTGTCATTCGAAGGGGGTTGAAGGTAGGGATCGCATTTTTACGTTGAAAAATGTCAATATATAATGTAAATTCGACGTGTTTCTGGAGTTTTTAGAATAATGTACAGTAACCGAAATAATGGATTTATTCCATTTGATATATATATATATATATATATATATATATATATATATATATATATATATATATATATATATATATATATATATATATCCATCCGATAACTCAAAATTAATCGATTTCAATGAAACTTGGCCACTGCCTTTACTTTGTCAATGGCTAATGACGAGTTCGTTATCCAGGAAAATCGGATGGGGTTTTCCGAACAAAATTTGAGTTTAATTTCGAAAAAAAATGTTTTTCTCCGAAAATCACAAAGCTGTTTTAATGAGATTCAATGGGTATGTTGCCTTAGGAGAGACCTTATTACGTGTCAAAACTCAACTTCCTAGGTTTATAGAAAATTGAGTTACTCAATTTTGAATTTTCTTTCGAAAAAAAAAATTTTCTTCGAAAATTACAAAGTTACTAATGTAATTTAGTGGATATCTTGCATTAGGAAAGACCTTACTACATACCAAAATTAAACTTTTTCGGTTTGTAGAAAATTGAGATATTCAAATTTGAAACCTTTAATAAAAATTCACTACCATAACGCACTTGCTGCGTCCCGATTTTTTTTAGAGTTTGTCAAGTTCTACACACAATCTTGAAACATTTTTACTAGGCTGGGGCTTAAGATATTTGCAATATGGAACAGATTCTTATCTTAGAAATTTCATCTTGACTTAATGGCTTCTTACCTGAATCCCCATTCTCAACAAAATACTATTCCATTAGGTATACAAATAATCTGTATTAAGCCTTAAACCTATTAAGCCCACATAGGTAGCTTGTCGGGTGATTTGATTTGTAAATTTTAACGTAAACCAGCAGAGCGATAAGTTTCAGTAGTACCCAGTATCTTGCCGGTAAAGGTTGCAAATAGAATAAACAAACTAAGATTTTTTGACAGAAGTGATAGTGATAATATTATTCTGTTTTCCATACGAGTCTTGTTATTGTAAACGAGCAGAGCTAGTGCCCAGTATTTTGTCGGTAAGAGTTGCAAATAGAAGAAACAAACTAAGATTTTTTTACACACGTGTTATTGATAATATTATTCTGTTTTCCATACGAGTCTGGTTTTAATCAAGTTTGTCACGTTCTACACACAATCTTGAAGAATTATTTATCACTGCTTATTTTCGGAGATAATAGTCTTTGCCGATATGTCTGAAGAATTCAGTGACGCTGAATCTGATTACGATTTCTACGGTTATTTCTCAAGATTCTTGGACTCCGATTCAGATTCAAGCGATGACTCTTTTACCCTCGTTGATTCTGTCCCATTATATTCTGCCGAAAATGACGATTCTTTTATATTCGGCTACCCCCATCATTCGGAGCTTGAGGACATGGATAGTTTTTATCTCCCGTTTAACTACGTTTTAACTAGGCTTTTTATCTTGTTACTTATAATTATATCGTCCCAGAATTAGGAACTGGATGAAAACCTTGATTTATGTAATTACATGTTTGTATTATTTCTATTTTTATAGTAGTTGCTTGTGTTTTTGTATACAATATTATTTAATTCTTACTGCTTTTTGGTTATGTACTTGTCTGTAAAGCTATTCATTAAATGGCGTTCACTGTATACAGCAATGTAATCCAAATCAATGTGGTTTTATTTTTCTCCAATTCCTTTTATTTTAGAAGATACGTATAGTACAGACAGTAGAGAATTTTTTTCTGCATTAAACTACAGGAGTTTTTTTTTTGTAGATAGGTTCAGCATTACGTACTGATTGGAAAAACACAAAATCCTTACAAATTAGGAGGGCGGAAGTGCCGCCATGTTGACAAAAACCGTTTCGACCTATATCTCCGTAACCGTGCACTTTAGACCAAAAATGGCAATGACCTTTATTGTAGCCAATTGCATTTTTAATCTTTTTACTTTTAAACAATTATTAACAAAGATATAGGTAAAAAAGTCAATAAATGAATGCTAATAGTCGTATAAGTTGTAAACGGTGAGTGATACAAAAAAATTTATTTAACAAAAAAGATGAAAAATGCAATTATCTACAATAAAGGTCATTACCATTTTTGGCCTAAAGTGCACGGTTATGGAGATATAGGCCGAAACGCTTTTTCTCAGAATGGCGGCACTTCCGCCCTCCTAATTTGTAAGGATTTTGTGTTTTTACATTCAGTACGTAATTCTGAACCTATCTATCAAAAAAAAAATAACTCCTGTAGTTTAGTGCATTATGGACAAGAGTAACGGGCTCCTCTATTGCCTGTACTAGTAGTAAAATATCGTAAACTGGCAATCTATGCCCAGCAACATAGATTAAAAACATTTATTAAATGATTTTTATAGATATAAAAAGTCTGCACGAAGAAAGTGTGTTATGGTAGTGAATTTTCATAGAAATGATCTGGCACCAAATATTTCTTTATAACTTTTAGTGAATTTTTATTTAAAAAAATTCACTAATAGAGAGGTATCGATGGTGAGACTTTGCAAAAATTTTTTCAAATGAGCGCGATTTAGGACCCCTAGAACCCATATTCGGGGTCAATTTCAATTTTTATATGTTATATATATATATATATATATATATATATATATATATATATATATATATATATATATATATATATATATGTATGTATCCGTCTGATAACTCAAAAAATAATTAACCGATTTCAATGAAACTCGGCAACTGCCTTTCTTTTATTAATGGCTTGAATGAGTTCGTTAGGCAGGAAAATCGGACGGGTTTTTCCGGGAAAATTGAGTTTTCTTTCAAAAAAAAATTTTTTTCTCCGAAAATAACAAAGCTGTTCTAATGAAATTTACTATATATGTTGCCTTGAGAGAGGACTTACTAAGTACCAAAATTCAACTTTCTCAGTTTATAGAAAATTGAGTTATTCAAATTTTAAATTTTCTTTTGAAACAATTTTTTTTTCAAAAATTACAAAGTTATTTTAATGAAATTTGGTGGATATATTGTCCTAGGAAATACCTTAATACCGACCAAAATTAAACTTTCTAAGATTATAGAAAACTGAGTGAATCAAATTTTTATAGCTCACTGCAGTGTTAAAATCAATGGTATTTTCCTCACTATTTTAAACACGTGGGTCGGGGACTGACCTCCCAGTTGCTATTGATCTACTCATATTCTCTGAATATGTTAGAAACGTGGATCTACTTCATTCCAAGTCACTATTAACCGACTATTTATGAAATCAAATAAGTAAATTAAATCGATTGTCATAAAATATGTAGTGTATTAAGACTAAGGGAAAAAGAAATAAAACATATCCTAGCTCACTAGGAGAAATCGCCGCTGCTTGAGAGAGGTATTGTCACAGCATAATATCTTATTAAAGTTCATTTGTAAATAGGTTTAATTTTTATATGTTTATATATATATATATATATATATATATATATATATATATATATATATATATATATATATGTATCCGTCTCATAACTCAAAAAATAATTAACCGATTTCGATTAAACTTGGCAAGTGCCTTTCTTTTATTAATGGCTTGGATGAGTTCGTTATCCAGAAAAATAGGACGGGGTTTCCCGGAAAAATTTTGAGTTTCCTTTCGAAAAAAAATTTTTCTCCGAAAGTTACAAAGCTGTTTTAATGAAATTTACTATATATGTTGCATCAGAAGATATCTTACTACGTACCAAAATTCAACTTTCTGAGTTTAGAGAAAATTGAGTTATTCAAATTTTGAATTTTCTTTCGAAAAAATTACAAAGTTATTTTAATGAAATTTTGTAGATATCTTGCCTTAGGAAAGACCTTAATAAATATTAAAATTAAACTCTTTAAGTTTATAGAAAATTGAGTTATTTAAATTTTAAGCATTTTATAAAAATTCACTACCATAACGCACTTGCTGCGCCCCGAGTTTTTTTCTTTTGACATAGAAATATAAATTTTAGTATATAGTTTCCTTTTTACATCGTAAACTTACGCACCAAATTTGGTTACCATACCTTCTCTATTTTTTTAAGAAAAAAATTTTCTCCGACAAAAAACCAAAATTTTCCCGCCAAATCTGGTTAGATTATCCTGGCTAATATATTTTAAAATATAAAAAACATGATAAAACATTTCAAACACTTTCAGAATCAAAATTTCTAATGTATTCTACCTTTTAACCTAGAAGTGGAAAGTAGAAAACAGATACAAATGTCAGGTATGGTTAGCGGCGGCATTCAATTTTCGCGCCGAACTGCGAACCAATAAAATTTAATAACGAATTTGCCTAAGCCCTGCTCAGTGGGATGTGCGAATACACTCGTTGCACGCGCGTATAAAGGTAATGTTAATTTCAACTTTCTGTGATGTGATGACGTGAAAATAGTTTCACGTTACACAAGAAAATTGAAAATAACTTTTAAGTTCGGAAGTTAAAATTAATTTCAAGTTTATCTGATAACTGGAAATTAATTTTAACATCCAACGTGAAAGTTTCTGTGGTAACGTGAAAATAACTTGATGTTTCTGATGTAAGGTGAAATTAATTTCACTCAAAAACATCTCTTTCACTTGACCCTTCATAGTCTAGTCGACAGGTTGAAAAAAGTGGGGTTAGGTGGAAAAAGGTCGGAAGTTATTGAAACTTTGGGATGTTGTTCAGAGGTGGTTAATTAACATTTTCTCAACTTTTAGACCTCGGGGACCCTATGCGAAAAAAGAGGGGGAGACTCCAAAATTTTCGACCTTTCTCCGATTTTTCCTTAATCACTTTTTCCCCTTACATACTAGGCCAAAAACATCTAAGACTTTTTTATAGAGCGTTAAATTTCCTACTATTTTGATTATTCCGACATGTTGTATGTGAAATCGTTACCGTGATATGGCGCTTCAAAAAAATTAATTTATCAAAATTCGCTAAAAAATGCCGAAGAATGCAGAATTCCACCTTATTTCTTGTGTTATACTCGAATTATTGTGAAATGTTGTTGTACCACCCCCACCACCCCTTTTCCACCCAACCCCAATTCACAAAAGCTAATTTTCTTCTCTGAGAAAATCCAACCATACTCATTTCATGTTGGTATTGATACTAGTTACTCTTCCGATCGATATCCCCCCTCAACTTCTCAGCAGATCAGCGACGCTGGAGAAAAGTTCCTGGTAGCAATTTATGGAGGCGACATTGACAATGACAACCTCGACGACCTGCGGTACCGATTATTCACACGATCAGTGACTAAGGCTAAATTGCAACTGGCCCGCCTACCACCAACAAGAGACGCGGCCAAGTACCACACCCTCCGCACTTACCAGCAAGTACAGGCGTGGTTAGGCAATGAACTTCTCCCATCAGTTTGGGGCTGGAGCCTAACCACGCAAGGGGTACTACCAATCCCCACAACCAGAAATGCTGCGCCGGGTAACATCCTCCAGATTGTTTAATGCAAGTGCAGCAAAGGCTGTAGTACCGGAGCTTGCAGCTGCAAGAAAGCAGGCCTTAGGTGCACAGCAATGTGCAAGTACTGCACAGGCCACTCCTGCGAAAACGCTCCCGTAACTCATTTGAGCGAGGAAGACTCACCAGACATAGTCGACGTATACGACAACGGCGAGGACATTATTAACAGCCTGATCGCTCAGGAGGACGACGAGCTGTTAGAAGCAGAACCAACGGCTAAGAAATCCCGACAGGAACTGTATTGAGTACAGATGAGTACCTACTATGATTTGTACATGTATATATGAGTATTTTTCGATAATAATATAGCTATTTCATATAATTTTTCCTTGTGAATACCTTAATATTGTTAAAAAAATTTTTTCCACGAAAGGACTACGTTTTTTTTTGCCTGCCCAGGGATAATTATGTAGTGGGGGTGAGGGTGGGGTGGTATTGGGGTGGTGTATCAATCCAAAAAGTGACAAATATCAATACAGCCATGGAGTGAGTATGGTTGGAATTCATCAGAGAAGAAAATTAGCTTTTGTGAATTGGAGTAGTGTGGGGAAGGAGGGAGCGGGGGCGGGTGGGGGTTTAAGAAGTTGGCGGTTGTAACCAGAAATCATAATGACAACAACATTTCACAATTATTCGGGTATAACAGAAGAAATAAGGTGGAATTTTGCATTCCTCCGCATTTTTTAGCGAATTTTGATAAATTAATTTTTTTTGAAGCGCCATATCTCGGTAATGATATGATATACAAACACAAACATGTTTAACGCTCTATAAAAAAAGTCTGAGATGTTTTTGCCGTAGTATGTAAGGGAAAAAAGTTATTAAGGAAAAACCGGAGAAAGTCGAAAATTTTGCAGACCCCCCCCCATCTTTTTTCGCACAGGGTCCTCGTGGTCCATAATTTGAGAAAATGTTTATTAACCATCCTTAAAAAACTTCTCAAAGTTTCATTAACTTCCCACCTTTTAGTGAATTTTCTTTAAAAAATTCACTAATGAGGCGATCCCGACTTTTGAATTTTGAAAAAATGTCTTCAAATGAGCGCTAATTAGACCCCCCCAGAACACATATCCGGGGTCAGTTTCAATTTTTATATGTTTATATATATATATATATATATATATATATATATATATATATATATATATATATATATATATATATATATATATATATATATATATATATATATATATATATATATATATATATATATATATATATATATGTATTACACCGATAACTCAAAAAATAATAGGCCGATTTTAATTAAATTTGGTGAATACCTTCCTTTTGTAGATGGCTTGGATAAGTTCGTTAGCCAGGAAAATCGGCCCAGGTTTTCCCAGAAAATTTTGTGTTTTCTTCCAAAAAAAAATTATATCTCCAGAATTAACAAAGTAAGGGCAACCAAATTTGGTACGCGGGTTTATATCATTTTAGATGAGCTAGCCACCAAAATTTAGCTCTGTAGGTCAAAAAACAAAAAAAGTTAGAGGCATTTAAAGAAAAATAAATTGGGGTTTTCCTCAAAACGTCAAAGTTGCGATTTTAAACGTCAAAATTGGCAACATTTAGGCAAAGAACTTGGATCTAATACGGGTTATGGAAAGAAAATGTCTCAAGAAGAATGTTTTACAAACCCTGAAGTCTTAGTTTCAACCGTCACTGTCCTTCATTTTACTAAAATATTTCCAGAAAATTCATTTCAAATAGACACTTTCTTTGATGCTTGGCAGTAGCCTTAGCTATAGAGTTTATCGTTTAATGGTATACAATTTTTGTCGAAATCCATAAAGCTCAATATATCCGTTATTATACAAGATATGAAAAAATATTGTATACCTTAATTATAGGGTGTCTTGAGATACATCTTAAAAAATTATTTCTACAATCACAGGGTGGCCCATTGGTAGTTAGTGATACAAATTTTCTGTTTTTTAAATCAAACACGCCTTATGTTATTGCATTTTATATAATGCATGTTTGTAAGAAAAGAAATTCTGGATGCAGCAAGTGCGTTATTGGAGCGAATTTTGATCAAATGCTTCACATTTAAATAGCTCAATTTGCTATTAACCTATAAGGTTGACCAATAAACGAGTTTTTTCCGGAACACTTTGAGTTTACTTTCGAATTTTTTTTTACATTTTCAAACAATAAAGTTATTTTGATGAAACATGGCACATTGTTTTTACTATATAAACATTGTTATGAAAATTCACTACCATAACGCACTTGCTGCGTCCAGGCTTTTTCTATCTGAAACTACCTGTCGACTGAACTATCAGCGCTTCCGTACAATCGTGTACAATCGCCGTTGGAATATTTGATTATTGAATAAATAAATATTTTTATTTGGTTGTAACTAGGTGATTTAGTTTTATACATGCAGAGGTATGTACAACTTTATCCGTTCCATCCTCACTAGTTCCATAATATTTTTATAGCGTATGATAATAATATATACATATAAATAGGCTAACATCGATAACAAGAACAATATAAAAAAACACTACAGTGGAGGAAAATAAACAGGTAGAGTGTTGGAAGCCAGATCGTGGTAGGCGTAGATTGACGCAGCTCTAAGCAAAGCCCTGTGATGTAAGCTCCCAGTTAAAGCTGTATAAGGCGGCAGTGGGTGCAAGCATTCCCCCGGGTAATTCTGCATTTTGTAGGTCTCTATCACATCTTCAGTTTGTGGGTGTTGAGATTCAATTTTCAGGATTGGTTCGTTAACAGGTGAGAATTTTATAACAGAATCTGTGGATGGTGGAAGCTTCTCATGATGAGAAAATCCTGGAGGAACAGATGGAAGTGTTATTGTAAAATTGTAGGTGGCGTCTTGTAGCTCTGGGTCTCTGGTTGTAAAGTTTGTAGGTTTTTCTGCCGATGAATGTGGTCTAAAGGAAATGATGTTTGATGTTTGGTCTGAAAGCAAAAGATAAATAGGTGATAATTCTGTTAATAGCTTTATTTTTAAAATGATTTAACTAAACAAAGGAATGTAGAATTTACCATATATAGGCTGATTTGCAATATATATGTCGAACTTTGGTAAATGATAGGTGAGCCAATTTTAATTCATTAGTTGTTCTTGCCTTGACTTGGTCAAACCGTCACAAACTAACTGCATTAAAATTTCGGGACGCAGCAAGTGCGAATTTTCATTAAATTAGATGCTTCAATAAACCTAGAAATTTAAGTTTTGGTATGTGGTAAGGTATTTACGAAAGCAAGATACCAACCAAATTTAATCAAAATAACTTTGTTATTTTTTGAGATACATTTTTTTTTAGGAAAAATTCAATTTTTCTAAGAAAAACTGGTCCGATAAGGCTGGCTAACGAACTCGTTCATGCCATTATTAAAAGAAAGAGTCTCGCCGAGTTTTATCAAAATCGGTTTATAACTTTTTGAATTATCGTGCGGATATATATATATGTATATATATATATATATATATATATATATATATATATATATATATATATATATAGATATATATATATATATATATATATATATATATATATATATATATATATATATATATATACAGTGCGAGCCAAATGTATGGACCGGGACTTATAAAATCTACACTAAGCGGCCAAAAAAAATAGAAATTTGATATGCGCATATATTATGACGTGATTTCCAAGTATATAACCCTTTTATTACAGAATATACAGGGTGTAGGTCTTTTTTTAATGATAACATGGCCAGTACTTGTCACTGTCTGAAAGTACAATATTTTCTGCTTCTAAGGGTGTATCACAAGATAGGGGTTGCATAGAAAAAAATTACAGAAAAAAATTAAATGTGAAACACGAATACGAAATGGACAATAATTATCCGTATTTTCCCCTGATATTTTAACTTTAATTTTTTTGTTGTTGTCTAAAAACATTAATTGTTGTGGTATAAAAACCAAAACCTTGCATCACATAATTGTTATACCAAATGTTCGAAATGTTGGCCTAATCTGTCCATAAAAGAATGTAGTGAATTTTACATACAGACTTGGAGACTACTTCTCTGGCTTCACTGTTGGTTTTTGTAGATGAAGGACGTAGCCAGCGCGTGAGCTAACTGGAGCAAGTGGCCCTTCGAATTCTGGAAGTTCTAGGATGTTCTTCAATGCTTCTGTGACTATAGTTTCGCTGCTTGACAGCATTTTCAAGCAGCGAAACTATAGTCACAGAAGCATTGAAGAACATCCTAGAACTTCCAGAATTCGAAGGGCCACTTGCTCCATTTAGCTCACGCGCTGGCTACGTCCTTCACCTACAAAAACCAACAGTGAAGCCAGAGAAGTAGTCTCCAAGTGTGCATGTAGTATGGACAAGTTTCACCAAGTAAGGGCAACAACAATCAATGAGTGAATTTTTTTAAAAATTTTGCTTGTTAGTATTAATATCATGTATTTCCTCGGAAATTCGATTTTTCAAATAATGAGGATCAGCTGGCTTTTTTAAACCTTGGTCTTGAGGTATCGCCACAAGAAAAAATCTGGCGATCTAGCCGGCCACTCCAATGGACCTCTTCTACCAATCCATCGTCCAGGAAAGATATCATTTAATAATTCACGCACATTTCTTGCATAATGTGGTGGTGCACCGTCTTGTTGGAACCAAATTCTTTCGTGAATGTTTCCATTGTTCCCTGGATATAATCTTGCAAGAAACGAAGTAATTTAGAGGTGCTAAATATTTGTCGCTATTTAAATTTCCATCTATGAAGAAACGCCCAACAATAAGTCGCTCAATAATGCCATACCAAACATTAACCCTTTAAGGGTGTTGAGTATGACTTTCCTTCATCCAGTGAGGATTATTATCGGACCAATACCTACAGTTTTGGCGATTGACAGTTCCATTTAAACAAAACGTCGCATCATCGGAGAAACAAATTTTATAAATAAACTGGCGATCATTTACACACCTATCCATCATGACACCACAAAATTCTGACCTTCTCTCAAAATCACCATCAGATAATTCCTGCACAAGTTGAATTTTATAGGGATGGTGTTTTTCTTTTTTCGACACCCTACAAACCGACGTTTGCAAGATCTCAAAATCTCGGGCAACTTGAGACATGGGGAGATTCGGCCATAGCCAATAGTGTATCTAGCTGTTTCTCCTTAGTTGTTGCAGATTTTGGTCTACCTAATTTTGGTTTAGTTTTAACAATGCCCATCTCTTCAAATCTCTGGATAGTTTTGCCCACAGTTCTCCTACTAAAAGGGAGTCTTTCGGGATACAATTCATTAAATATCCAACAAAGCTCCTCGTGAGGTCTTTGTTTGTCTCCATATCCTGGTATAAATAAAATTTGTATTCTCTGCTTTTCACTTAATTGATCCATATCTTATACGACAAATTGAAAAATTACTTCAGAAACACTCAAATATTACTTGACCAATACAGGCGGAAGCACGCGCTGTCAGCTTGACTGTGGCAGTAACTTAGAGTTGTTATTATCTTATTAAGGTGGAAAAGTTTATAATTTATAAACCATCCTCAGTAAAACAAAAAAAAACGGGACAATGTACAAGCAGATAAGCTTGGAATTTATTTAAACCATTCGACCACTTCGTAATCGTGTGTTACTTTACTCAAATATTACTTGACCAACAAAGGCGAAAGCACTCGTTGTCAACTTGACTGTGACAGTAAATTAACATTTTTATTATCTTATTAAGGTAAAAAAAATCATTTATAAACCATCCTCAGTAAGACAAAAAACGGAACATTGTACAAGCTGATAAGCTTGTGTGACGTATCTTTTCGCTTTTTAATTGTCGTGCGAGATATTTTGTGTTGTTGGCCTATTTGTCGAAGCGATTGTTTGGGATTGTCCCGTAAATCAAGTAAAACATTTATAGCCACATCACCACTAGTATTGCTTTTCTGTCTGCCTGTTTTTGGTTTGCCTTGAAAACTTTCTGTTTCATTATCTTTATTTAGAAGTTTGCTTACACAAGATTGGGTAATCGCAGGCCGATTAGGGTAAGCTTGATTAAATAAATCGACAACCTCGGCTTGTGTTCTCTTGCGATCACCATATCCAACCGTCATTAACACTTCATTTTTTTCTTTTTTAGTTGGAGCTACCATGTTAATTTATGTTAATTGAGGCGTACGCTTATCTGAGTGCTTAATATCATTTGACAAAAACGGTCAAATTTATCATAGCAAATAAGGCACCTAGCAATATTACAAATGAGACGACTTATCTTCATACTTTCAGCGTATTCATGTGACTGAATTCAGTTTAAGTACACGAATGTCTCATTGTGATGAACACACAACTTAAAACTTACATCATTGAATTTAAATGCTTATTAGAATCTGCAAAATATACAGTCTGTTCTATCAGAGTACCAAATTTGAGTACATTAATATACCAGGTGTCAAAAATATGTTTAGTAGTTTTCGAACGATTGTCAATATTCCACACTTTTTTTACACCCTGTATATATATATATATATATATATATATATATATATATATAAATATATATATATATATATATATATATATATATATATATATATATATATATATATATATATATATATATATATATATATATATATATATATATATATATATTACATTGAAAACGAAACAGACCGATTTGCGTCCAGAGAAATTTTTTTTAAGAAACGCTGAAACACGTCAATTTTAATATTGAGGGGGACATGTTTTGACATAAAACTCAACTTTGTCACATCAGCTCCTTAGACGGCATTCTTCAACAAAGCGTCGTCGTAATTCTTCCATCGACTCCGGTTCTGTTGCGTAAATTCTACTCTTTAAATGGCCCCATAAAAAGAAGTCTAAGGGAGTTAAATCCGGTGATCTAGGGGGCCACTCAATAGCACCTCTACGCCCAATCCATTGTCCTGGAAACTCTCTGTTCAAAAACTCCCTAACACGTTGTGAAAAATGCGGAGGAGCTCCATCTTGTTGAAATACGAATTGATTTTCTTGATAGCGATCATCATTTTCAACAATATCAATTAGTAGAGTGTAAACGATATCTTCTAGTATCTCCAAATACGTTTCGCCACTCAAATTGCCATCAAGAAATATTGGATCGATTAAACGGTCACCAAAAATGTCAGTCCAGACATTTATTTTCTGTGGAGTTTGAGTGTGGACTTCGTGAAAATTTCTTGGATTATTATCTGCCCAATAACGACAATTATGACGATTGACTGTAGAGTTTAATAAAAACGTACCCTCGTCTGAAAAACATATATTGAACAGAAAGTTCCCGTTATCAGCTATTCGTGCAGTCATAACTTCACAAAATTCCAGCCGTCGATCAAAATCATCTTCATTCAGTTGTTGTACAAGATTAATTTTATACGGGTGAAATTTATGATGCTTCAATACCCGCTGAATAGTTCTTCTTTTGAAGGTTGAAACAGTGGCCAATTTTCTCGTGCTCAAAGTTGGGTCTGCAGCAATTTGTCCTAAAACTTCAATCTCAGTAGTCTCATTTCTAACCGGAAATTCACGTTGAGGATCCCGTTTTTTGTTGTCTACTGAACCACTTTGTCGAAACTTTGCAACTAACTCCAAAATGTATTTTCTGTTAACATGTCTGTTCGGATGTCGTTCATTAAACAAGTTTGCGGTACGGTTGGCCCAGTCATCGTTTTTGAAAAAAGGGTAATTATTTCAACTCTTTCTTCTACAGAATGCACCATTGTGAAATTAATTTTCGATAGTACTATCAAACCCACCGATAAACTGAAATAATAAACCGCATTTCTCTCATTCCGATAAGAAATGTTCTGATAGTCAATGTTTTGTTTAGAAACCAACAAAATATTGACTATCAGCACACATTTCTTATCGAAATAAGTGAAATGCGTTCTTGCATCTTCAACTGTGAATAATTTTTAAACAAGTTGATAGAACTTCAAAAAAAATAGTGCGCTGGATTTAGAAAATAAAGAGCTTTCAAATGATGTAACACTCGACCCATGTTCCCTATTTAAAATATAAGGGTTGTTATCACCATCCTTAAGGTGTTGATGTGACAAAGTTGAGTTTTATGTCAAAACATGTCCCTCTCAATATTAAAATTGGCGTGTTTCAGCGTTTCTAAAAAAATATATTCTCTGGACGCAAATCGGTCTGTTTCGTTTTCAGTGTGCCACCCTGTATATATATATATATATATATATATATATATATATATATATATATATATATATATATATATATATATATATATATATATATATATATATATATATATATATATATATATGTAAACGTATTTTTTAAGTTTTCTCATTATTTCAATTGTGTGCCTGATCGTGTATAAAACTTTTATCGGTCAATAAAAAATGTCAAAATTTGTCGTAAGAAATTTAAAATTTTATATGTTATGTAATCAAGGAGTGTAATTTTGAGCATATGGATGTAGGTATAAAGAGATTAAAATATTGGTAAGGTCAGCGGTGTTTTAAGAAACCATTAGTTGAAGCCAAATCAAAACTGACACTTAACAATAGTTTTTGGTACAAATTTCTTTACATATGTGTATATTTGAAATTATGTTTTTGCAAGTTTTTGTACAACACATTGTATAATTATATGACTAAATATGTTACTACAATTATGACTAATGCACCAGATAAGATTAGAAAAAGTCTGGACGCAGCAAGTGCGTTATGGTAGCGAATTTTTTTAAAAATATTTTTAATAGCAAATGTCTTTCTTTGATAAAATCAGGCATCAAACTTGGTTGCCTATATAGTAGAGACAATGTACCATATTTCATCGAAATAACTTTATTGTTTGAAAATATTTAAACATTCTTCAAAAGTCTGGATGCAGCAAATGTGTTATGGAAGTGAATTTCCATAAAAATGTTTTTAATAGCAAATGCGAGCAGGCATCAACCTGATTACCGGTATAGCCTACGTAGTAGAAACAATGTACTATATTTGATCAAAATTACTTATCGCTTGAAAATATACAAAAAAATTTCGAAAATAAACTTAAATGTTGGTTTCCCAACCAACAAAGCTTACGTTAATAGCAAATTGAGTTATTGAAATTTAAAGGATTTAATGAAAATTCGGTAAATTTTCAGATTAGCTCCCGAACGTTTTTCAAAAAATTGTTTTCAGAAACCTCACTAGGACTCCACCTGGATGCACAAACCACAAGGAAAATTTCTTCTTGCTGCTTCGTCGTGGGGATTATCCTTCCCCGTCGCGTGCATACAACCACCCTCGCTGCATAAACCACAAGAAAAATGTCTTGTTCCTACCCGCCAAGGAAGTTATGGACCTGAGGGGATAAGGGTGCTGTGCGGGGTAGGCAGGGTTTAAGGAGGATATGGCTTCAAGATGTGAAAAAGACAGCTTTCAAGCCCGTTTTATTCGAATTTTCAGCTCATATTTCCTTTTCACTACCTACCCCGCCCAGCACCTCTACTCACTCCAGGTCTCGTAACTTCCTTGGGGGTGTGAACAAGAAATTTTTCTTTGGGGTTTGTGAGTCCAGGGGAAGCCCTAGGCAGGTTTCTGAAAACAGTTTTTTGAAAAGCGTTCGGGAGCTAAACTGCAAATTTACCGAAAATTCGCTACCAAAATGCACTTACTGCGTCCAGATTTTTTTCTTACAAACGCATCATATTTAAAAAAAAAACGCAAAAATGCATTAACGAATTTGTTCTACGAAAATTAGCTAAAAAAACGATAAACCATTAAACCATAAACTTCACTAAACCTACAGCGAAAGCATCAGAGAAAGGGTCTATTTGAAATGAATTTTCGGTAAATATTTTAGTTAAATGAAAGGCAATGACGGTTGAATCTAAAACTTAAGGGTTCGCAGAACACTCTTCTTGCAACATTTTGTTTTCACAATCCGTATTTGTTTCACGTTCTTTGCCTAAACATTGCCAATTTTGACGTTTAAAATTGCAAGTTTGACGTTTTAAGGAAAACTCCAAAATTTGTTTCTCTAACTGCCCATAACTTCTTTGTCTTTACAGCTAGGGACCTAAATTTTGGTACAGAGTTCAATCTTTATAATACAAATACGCGTACCAAATTTGGTTGCCCTTACTTTGCTATTCCCGGAGATATGAATTTTTTTATAAAGAAAACACAAAATTTTCCGGGAAAACCTGGTCCGATTTTCCTGGATAACGAACTTATCCAAGCCACTTGTGCAAAAGGAAGGTACTCACCAAATTTGATGCAGATTGGTCTATTATTTTTTAAGTTATCGGTCGGATATATATATATATATATATATATATCTATATATATATATATATATATATATATATATATATATATATATATATATATATATATATATATATATATATATATATATATATATATATATATATATATATATATATATATATAAACACAGATCTCCTCATTAGCGAATTAAAAAAAAAGTTCGCCAAAAATTAAAAGCCGGGAATTTTCCTGATGCAAAAAATTGTATGAATGGCATTGTAAAAAAATAAAGAAAATATAAGTAATAATTATTGGACATGCCAGAAATCGGTGCCCTGCTCTCACCTGAAGCAAAACTTTGTCCCTGAAGTGCCCTATTAAAAGCTTCCTGTATTGAGTTAGGACATCTAGACAATTTACTAAAAATATCACTACTTTCTTTTGCGTTATCCCTGTCAACCTTCGGTTTCCTCCTTGGTCTGTATTTATAATCAGGATAATCTAACATATGTTGACTTCTTAGTCTCTTAGCCTCATCAATAAACGGCCTTTTCTCCAGTTCCGATAGCAACTTCCATTCTGCTCCAAGAAATTTCGATATCTCAGAATTGTGAAGTCTAGGATAATCGTTAGATATGTGCTTCCTTCTTATTCGCGACCAGACCATAAAAGCATTCATGGGCCTCTTGATGTGCGTGTTATCCGACATAACTATTCACTTGTTAACGTTATTCACTTGTTTCAGCTAATGCGCCCTATAATGAACTGATTTGATTGAAAAGATGCAAAGCATGTTTAACGCTGTATAAACATTGATTTAAGTTTCATTGTGTCATCGACAATGAGCCATTGTAAGAGTCGTATTGTCAGCCTAGTGGAAAAAATACACCATACGGTTCTATTCGGAATTTATATTGTTGCACTTGTGCCTTCGGTGAATATCATTTTTTTAACATGCAATAGCTGTTTTTTAAATCATTAAATAATAATTTACACTGTGAATGTGTCAGGATTTTTTATATATAATTATGTATTTCATTCAGCCATTCGATGTATTGTTCGCGGAATATAATATAGAAATATAATTGGAGATATTAGGTATCTGTAGTGATTGTGATTTTGTCAATGACAGTTTTCATAGAAAATAGTTACGCATTTATGTATGACATAATTGTCACGCATTTGAAGATAATTTAGACAATCATCTATAAAAAATTATATACATATTAAAATTATATGAGGTCAAGTACGAAGGATAAGGGGATTTTTGAACACATACGCAGTGTGGTGATAAAGTTTGGGACATAATCCATAAATTCCTTATTTAATTTTTTCAAGAAAAACGCTCACACAGGTTAATTTTATTACATACAGACTTGGAGACTACTTCTCTGGCTTCACTGTTGGTTTTCGTTTTTGTAGGTGAAGGACGTAGCCAGCGCATGAGCTAACTGGAGCAAGTGGCCCTTCGAATTCTGGATGTTCTAGGATGTTCTTCAACGTTTCTGTTACTATAGTTTCGCTGCTTAACAGCATTCTCAGACAGATCAAAATTGAATTAGTACGAAATCATGACAACTACAAATAAAGTTCTGTTGCTATGTTATGATATGATGTTTTGATCAAAAAATTTTTATCAAAATAAAATGAAACACAGATGACAGATGAGGCTTATAAAATGTGTATGTGATGTATGTCAATATTTACCATAAAAATAGAACTAGCCTATAATTACTATGATAACAGTTATAACAATAAAATAACTAAACAATAACAGTATAAAAGCAGTCTCTATACAACGAAAATATCGACATACATCAACTCATTATCTCATTACAACTTTTTTGAAAGAATAGTTAAATTTATTTTCTTTGACTTATTTAATTAGAAAGAAGAATATCCAAGAAAGGGGAATTCATTAAATCAGTTTGCTCGTTTAAAACAAGGTAGTTATTGTCGTGTGTGTGCTTTTTGACTTCTAAAGCTCCAAAAAAGTCTAGTTTACGTTTGTCATTATAAAAATGTTGTGGTTGTATGCGGTTATTTACTGTAGTTCTATGTTCGGTATCAATAATATGTTTTGCAAATGTAGATTTGTCAGCGTGGTTATTTCTAAATGCAGAAATATGTTCTTTGTATCGGGTGTTAAAATTTCTAGAAGTTTGACCTATGTAGATTGCGTTACAATGAGTACAAGCTAATTTAAAAACTCCAGCTTTTGTCAGGAAACAAGATTTTTCTTTCGCGTTAAATAACAAATCAATTGCCAACTTATGACGTAAAAATTACATTGATGACTTTCCGTATCTGATGACGTCATCATACTTTTTTTTTAATGACAATCATATTTTTTTGCTGTTTTTTTTCATAGACCTACTTACTAATTTAATGATGTTGAAAAAATATTGGTACCTGAAAACTTTTTTTTTGAAAAATAAGCATTTTTTTTCCTTAGGCATATATAATTTTTGTAAAAAAATGTTAATCATTTCAATGAAAATTCGCTACCATAAGGCACTTGTTGTGTTTTTTCAAATAAGCACGAACTGGGCGCCTAGAACCCATATCCAACGTCTGTTAAAAGTTTCATATGTTTACATATATATATATATATATATATATATATATATATATATATATATATATATATATATATATATATATATATATATATATATCATATCTCCGGAAATAACAAAGTAAGGGTGACCAAATTTGGTATGCCGGTTTATATCATGAGATGTTAATTACCTACCAAAATTTAGCTCTACAGGTTGAAAGGTGGAAAAGTTATAGGCATTTAAAGAAAAATAAATTGGGATATTCCTCAAAACGCAAAAGGCGCGATTTAAAACGTCAAAGTTGGCAACATTTAGGCAAACAACCTGAAACTAATATAAGCTATGGAAAGAACATGTCACAAGATGAATGTTTTACAAAGCCTGAAGTCTTAGCTCCAACCGTCATCGTCCTTCATTTTACTAAAATATTTCCAGGAAATTCATTTCAAATAGACCCTTTCTCTGATGCTTTGACAGTAGTCTTAGCTTTAGAGTTTATCGTTTAATGGTATAAAATGTTTGTCGAATTTTTGTAAAAAATCAATACAGCTGAATATATCTGTTATTATATAAGATACGAAAAAAAATTGTATACATTAATTATCGAGTGTCTTGAGTTACATCTTAAAAAAATTCTAGAAACACAGGGTGGTCATAATGGTAGCGAATTTTCATTAAATGCTTTAAATTTTAATAGCTCAATTTGCTATTAACCTATAAGGTTGACCAAGAAACCAGTTGTTTCGGGAACACACTAGGTTTACTTTCAGAAATGTTTGTACATTTTCAAACAATATAGTTATTTTGATGAAACATGGCACATTGTTTCGACTATATAGGTTATACTGGTAATCAAATTTTCTTAAAAAACACACCTATTTGCTATTAAAAACATTTTAATGAAAATTCACTACCATAAGCCATTTTCTACGTCCAGACTTTTTTTTATTAGCAATATGTTTCACCGACATATTCCCTCATTTTTAAAACATCTTAGTTTTTGTACTTTTCCAGTAACCAATAGTCTTAGAAACTCAGAACCATCATAATTTACACAAACTAGTACAGTCAGTCTCTCTTTGGAAAACATCCCACCAACGAATTTTTCTTTTTTGAATTTTAGAATGTGGTCCGGCAACATTTTGTAAAAAAGTCCTGTCTAGTCTGCATTGAGAACATGATACGCCTGATATTCCGCGGATATTTCTCGGAATATATTTTGAAACCAATTAGATATGACTTCCTTATTTACAAATTTCGCTTCTGCAGAAACTTTTTCTCCATTAACTGAATGTCGGCTTAAAACGAGAAATCCGACTTGTAGAACACTGGAAATTCTCTCCACATACCATTTCTCTATCAAGAGAAACAGCTTTCTCCTGGAGAAATATACCACTTATAACAATGTTGGCGTGCCTCTGACATTTGAACCAATCAAACAATGCCTTTTCCAAGTTCTCCATATCGGTTGTTCTTGTACTTTTTCTCTTGTTCTTAATAGTGTTGGAACCACTAGCATGGACAACAGCATTCTGGCAATTTAAAATTGTGGATAATATAGACAATGCAATACCGTACTGCCTAAAAACATCACTTTTTTCGTTTCCGTTTCCACTCGTTTTAATATCAACATTTTCTCTTCAATGGTAAGGCGTTTTCTTTTAATACCGGACGCGGACATTGTGCAAAGGAGATTATTCACCTGCCTCAAACGCGCGGTGAACGAAAATTGATCAGAATAAGACGCAAGCTTCAAGATTTAAACAGAAAAACAAAACGTTGATTTCAAGTGGTAAGAGGGACTCTATCATTGTCAGTGGAAGAACCGATAAATATTTTCTCTTGTGTTTTGTACAGTAAAATTTATTACCCATTAGTGTCATGTATCAATCAAGGACATGTGCATCTAGTCTTAGTGTCTCTGAATGGTCATATTTTTAGGTAGAGAGGCAACGAAATTCATGGAAAGGCGAAGCCATCTTGTTTACTTTCGCACATTTGTGTATCCCAATAAAAAGTCTGGACGCAGCAAGTGCGTTATGAAAGTGAATTTTCATAAAAGTGTTTTAATAGAAAATGCGAGCAGGGATCTGTCTGATTACCGGTATAGCCTATGTAGTAGAAACAACGCAGCAAGTGCGTTATGGAAGTGAGTTTTCATAAAAATGTTTTTAATAGCAAATGAGAGCAAGAACCAATCAGATTACCGGTATAGCCTATGTAGTAGAAACAATGTCTATATTTTATCAAAATTACTTATTGTTTGAAAATGCACAAAGATTTTCCGAAACTAAATTTAAATGTGGGTTTCCTAGCCAACAAACCTGACGTTAATAGCAAATTGAGTTATGAAATTTGAAGGATTTAATGAAAATTTGCTACCAAAATGCACTTACTGCGTCCAGATTTTTTTTTACAAACATGCATCATATTTCGATAAAAAATGAAAAAATGCATTAACGAATTTGTTCTACAAAAATTAGCTAAAGATTTTAGACCGTTAAACCATAAACTTCACTAAACCTACAGCGAAAGGATCAACTTAACTAAACCGACAGCCAAAGCATCAGAGAAAGAGTCTATTTGAAATGAATGTTCTGTAAGTATTTTAGTAAAATGAAGGGCAATGACGGTTGAAGCTGAAACTTAAAGGTTCGCAGAACACCCTTCTTGCAACATTTTCTTTTCACAATCCGTATTTGTTTCACGTTCTTTGCCTAAACATTGCCAATTTTGACGTTTCAAATTGCGAATTTGACGTTTTGAGGAAAACTCAAAATTTGTTTCTTTAACTGACCATAACTGTTATGTTCGACCATCAGAGTAATATGTGTTTTACATTGACATGAATATGTAACCCGTCACACTGGGAATCAATCCTACTCTCTTATTAGACGAGCGCCTCGCGACAGTACAAACTTGGATGATATTTTAGTTGTTTTAACGAAATAAAAGACCTGCCTAACGTAGTGTTAAAAAAATCCTACCAACTGACTTTTTTGACCTGCCCTGGCATCAGCATTAAAAGCTAAAAGGAGAACGAAAATCAACCCTTCCATATATCAAGGTTATGTGAGCATAATGAACTTTTCCTTTCCCTTTCAACTTCTTTTAGCTTTTGATTAGGCAAACTGATGTCAGGGCAGGTCAGAAAGGTCAGTTGGGAGGATTGGATGTACACAACACAGTCAGGGAGGTCTTTTAGTTCGTTAAAACGACAAAAAACTCATCAAAGTTTTTACTGTCGCGAGACGCTCGTCTAATTAGAAGAAAGCAATGTGTAATCTATTAATTACATATTATACATACATTTTATCTTTCTGCTCTCCTTGTTTATATGCACTTTAATTATGCCAAATCTCACAAAGCTTTGTGCGCGCAATGTGCTTAACAAGGGGTAGGTACAAAGTTTTTCTTCATGTATTATAACCATATAGTTGAAACCACAGCTTAAACATCAGAAAAAAGGTCTATTTGAAATTCATTTTCTGCAAATATTTAAGTATAATGAAGGATAATGGTGGCTGAAGATGAAGATGAAACTTAAGGCTTTATAGAACACACTTCTTACAAAATTTCTGCTACATCGCCCGTAATGTTAGTTTCAAGTTGTTTATTTAGAACATGTAAATTTTGACGTTTTGAATTGCGACTTTTTGACGTTTTAAGAACAAAACCTTAAAAGCGTGTAACTTTTTTTTATTTTAACGTAGAGATTCAAATTTTGCTGCATGGTTTTCTTTTCATGATATAAATCCTGGTACCCAATATGGTTGCCCTAACTTTGTTATTTCCGGAGATATAAAAAAATTACGAAAAAAAACGCCAAATTTTCCGGGAAAACTAGTTCGATTTTCCTGGCTAACGAACCTATCCAAGCCACTTGCAAAAGGAAGGTACTCACCAAGTTTTATCAAAATCGGTTCATTTTTTTTTGAGCTAGCGGTGTGAAATAAATATATAAACACACACACACACACATATATATATATATATATATATATATATATATATATATATATATATATATATATATATATATATATATATATATATATATATACATCGTAAGTGCCCACCGTTCACCCACACAAAAACTTGCAAAACATCTAGCCAAAACTCTCCAACCATTAGTAGAAAACGCTACATCCTATGTCAAAAACTCCACCCATTTCATCGACCTTCTTCAAAACAACACCATTTCTCAAAACGACATCCTAGTTAGCTTTGATATAGTTTCCTTATTTACCAATATACCTCTATCTGAAACCCTTGACATTCTCAAAAATAAACACAAAATTTCCCACGATACCTTAGCTCTTGTAGAACACTGCACATCTAACACTTATTTCCTTTTTCAAAACAAATTTTACAAACAAGTTCGAGGTGCTCCAATGGGTTCACCCCTCTCTCCTGCATTGGCCAACATTTTCATGGAAAACTTCGAGACACAAGCCCCCAATTCATCCCAACTTAAACCAACGTGTTGGTTAAGATACGTTGACGACATTTTCGCTGTCTGGCCACGCGGCAAAGAATCTCTAGACGAATTCCTTTCTTACCTAAATAACATCAACCCCCAAATCCAGTTCACCATGGAAATGGAAAATAATTTTTCTTTGCCTTTCTTAGATGTACGCATCACTAAAAACCCAGTCAGAGGATTTTCTTACACTGTCTACCGAAAACCAACCCACACTAATCGGTATCTTAACGCCCAATCTCACCATCACCCATCGCAACTAAATTCCGTGGTTCGAACATTAGTAACACGATCCCTTAGACTAAGGGACAACAACAATAAACAGACAGAATTAAACTTTTTAAGACAGACATTGCTAGAAAACGGATACGACAACAATCACATACTACGAAACATTAGAAACGCACAACAACAAACCACTACACCACAACAAGAACAAACAGCGCCCACACAACAACACACAGCGTTTTTACCATACATTAAAGGTGTCACCGACAAAATCAGCCGAATTTTCCGAACCCATAATATCAAAACCGTATTCACAACAGACCAAAAACTGTTAAATCTTATAAAAACTCCCAAGGATACGATTCCAAACGAATCCCACGGAGTTTACGAAATTCCTTGTTCCGACTGTTCCCGAACTTACGTAGGACAAACAAACAGACGCATCCACAATAGAATATACGAACACACCCTCGCAGTTAGAAAATCCGACCCCTCATCGGCGCTGGCCATGCATCATATTCATACAGGGCACAAAATAGACTTCGATAACGCCAAAACAATAGCACCGGTTTACAATTTCAAAACGAGAATTATCCGCGAAGCAATCGAGATTGAAAAACGTCCCGATTGTTTAAATAAGAGAGATGATGGCCTTCGCCTTCCGACTACTTGGAAACCTATTATATCTTCTTTACAAACACACAAAAAGGAAATAAATTCCACAGACATTTTTATTGCATCATTATCTGCCGTAACAAATGCCGGTGACCCTCTTAATCTTCCTCTAGATACCGTGACCAAAGCCCCCCACTTAATTGACGGTGACCCCACTACTTTCACTGATGACGCAACAGGTAGACGGAACGACATATATAAGACAAGACTTGCAACGAATTGCCAGATCTCTTTGAGGCCTAGGGTTGAACACACTGAGACCTCACAGACGATCTCCGGCGAGATTAGGGGAGTAGGCAGATTGAGGCCCCGTAATCGAGCTACAACAACCCAACCTACCTTTATCCACCGCTCTAAGGAGTAGGCAGATTGAGGCCTTAGAGTGTCCTTACATATTTCCTTTACCTACCTTTGTCCACCACTCTAAGGAGTAGGCAGATTGAGGCCTTAGAGTGTCCTTACATATTTCCTTTACCCACATTTGTCCATCACTCTAAGGAGTAGGCAGATTGAGGCCTTAGAGTGTCCTTACATATTTCCTTTACCCACCTTTGTCCACCACTCTAAGGAGTAGGCAGATTGAGGCCTTAGAGTGTCCTTACATATTTCCTTTACCCACCTTTGTCCATCACTCTAAGGAGTAGGCAGATTGAGGCCTTAGAGTGTCCTTACATATTTCCTTTACCTCTTGAAAATGGCTCCAAAACAGGAGCCGAAACGTCGAGTTTCCATAAATTCTGGACGCGGTTTAACCCGAGAACCAAGCATGTCTCATATATATATATATATATATATATATATATATATATATATATATATATATATATATATATATATATATATATATATATATATACAAATATGAAGCCTGAAACCAACCTCGGATTTAGGTTCCAGGGGTCCTAAATAGCGCTCATTTGAATATTTTTATTCAAAAGTCGCGATCTCCTCATTAGTGATTTTTTTAAAAAGAAAATTCACTAAAAATGTGAAGGGTTCAGGGCAATAATTACCTCGCTAAAAACAAAATCGCATGAAAAGCGGTGGCGTTTACTCTTTTTTAACGTTGTCTCTTACACAAGTCCATTCAAATCCAAAATTTGCTCGTTAAATGAGAAATACGTTAAACCTGCTACTCGTAAAACCCGGACACTACTCTATTCCTAATTTTCGCTTTTACCATTAATATCCCATTACTGTCGTTGTTGACTGTGAATCTAATCCAATACGTCGCACCGATCACAAAATTAAATAATCCTCGATACGATTAATTCCAGTGTTCGCCATTCTCGCTGTAGAATAGATTATGTTCGTTAAGTGATCTAAAAAAGTCTCTTACACAATACGGATTCCATCAGAGACGGATTATGCATAGATCTATTCTTAGCTCCAATATGAAATTCATTAAGGAGGAGGCTTGCTTTGCTGCACAATCATTTATATTCATATCCAGAGTTATACCCACATAATTCCTTCAGCACATACGTCACAAGCATTCATTTGCATGATAAATTTCCAACTGAATCTGAAATGATAATACGATTTTAGCGCAGAAAGGTGAAAATAAATTGATTTCGCGTTTCTGGTGACATATTAATGCACGTATTAAGATTTGTGACGTGGAAGGGTATGTCGAGCCAGTTCGGTACTCGCTGAAGACTATTTATTTTTAACCGTTTACTGGTTGGGATGCTTGCTAACATAATGGGATTGTGATGAATTGGCATAGCACCTCGAAATTGCGTTATGACATTAATAGGTGGATCATACATTTAAGATTTCTATATGGGCTGTGTGTCGCGGGTGTATGGAACGCGTTTCATAACCAGTCACAATCGAGGTTGCGTTAAATGGTTTAGATTGGGGGAGGCTTTTTCGTCAGAGAAAAGACCTTTCAAGTTTTTACTTTAAGTTCTGTTTGAAAAAAATAAACGAGTTTAGGTGTTACAGATTATCTACTCAACTTCAGGGTTACCAATATTTCGATTTAAAATTCTGCTAGAAACTTATATGGCAATTATAATACAATACCCTACAAAAAAGTACAAGATGATGAGAACACGCCTCAACATATGCAAAGACAACCACTCAGGAAGCTAAACGACAACCCTAAACTGAGAGAGCAAATAAGACTAGGCAACAAAGCTATTGAAGAACTTATTTCCAAGCAACCTGAAGCACATAAGAGCATCACAAAACTGAACAGACTCATCTACGCTACTGCAGAAATAATACAAGACAAGATAACACCTCCAGTGAAAAACAACAATAATAAAAAGCCCTGGTCTGAAGATCCACCCTGGAAAAAGAGAATACAAACACAAATAGCAAAGCTGCGACGAGACCTCTCACATCTCAAAGAGTGTCAACAGTCAAAACTCACCGATAGGATGATGCAACGAAAGGAAGATCTCTGCGTAAAATACAAAATAAAGAATCAAAAAGATCACACAAAAACGGTCGAATAACTAAAACAGAAAGTGGCAGCCAAAACAGGCAGAGCAAAAAGATACACAGAAAGAAGTTCACAGTACCAACAAAATAAAATGTTTGCTGAAAACACCAGTCGATTCTACACTACCATAATGGGAAAAAACTACACCGCCAAGACCACACCACCCAAGCAAGAAGTTGAAACTTTATGGAAGGAAATATGGGAACAAGACACCACTCATAATGCTACAGCCCCATGGATTGAACAGGAATATGACAGGACTGCTAACAACGACAGAATGAAATGGGAGAACATCACAGTAGCTGAACTCACAACAACAATAAACACAGCAGCTAACTGGAAGAACCCAGGAGTAGATGGCATTATCAACTTCTGGCTGAAGAAATTAACATCAACCCATGGAAAACTAACAACCGCATTTAATAACATGAACAAGCAAGATACACTAGCGTGGCTGACGAAGGGAAGAACGTTCCTAATACCGAAGAATGAGAACACACACCAAGCGAAGAACTTTAGACCAATTACCTGTTTGAACAACATGTACAAGCTGCTGACAAAACTGATAGCCGAGCGACTGTATCACCACCTCACAGAAAACAACATATTCCCTGCATAACAAAAAGGATGCGCCAAAAACACGTATCGCTGCAAAAAACATCTACTCACAAGCAAAATTCTACAGAAACATTGCAAAGAAGGGAAGAAAAACATGTCAATAGCCTGGATAGACTACAGAAAGGCATTCGATAAGGTCCCGCACATCTGGATAATCGAAGCTCTGAACATCTACAGAACACCCTCAATCCTCCTATCCTTTATCAGCAAGACAATGAAGACCTGGAATACCGACATGTACCTGACCTCAGAAGCAAAGAGCGACAACAGCAATTCAAACAACATCACCATCGAGAATATAAAGATAGGAAGTGGGATATATCAAGGGGACTCATTATCACCACTGCTGTTTTGTGTCGCTCTGTTCCCCCTAAGGTCCATCCTTAACAAATCAGGGACAGGATACTATTGTGAAAATGAAAGCCACCTACTCTATGTTGACGATCTGAAGCTAGTAGCAAAATCTGATGAGGAACTTGCAGAACAACTTGCAGCCGTCAAGGAGTTCAGTGATGACATCAGCATGGAGTTTGGATTAGATAAGTGCGCAAAGGCAACATTCCTGAAGGAACGACTACAAGCAAAGGAGAACATCAAAATCGATAACTCAACAACCATCCAATCTTTAGACCAAATTGATGTGTACAAATATCTGGGCATAGATGAACACGACGGTATCCAACACAAGAAAATGAAAACCAAATTGAAGAAAGAATATTACCGGCGAATAAGAGCGATTCTTAAAACCGAGCTCAATGCCAAAAACAGGATGATGGCCATAACCTCCCTAGCTGTTCCTGTCATGCAATACAGTCAAGGGATCATCAAGTGGACCCAGGCAGAGATTTGGAAGCTGGACATCCAGATGCGCAAGCTCCTCACAATGTACGGTGCTCTCCATCCATGTGCCATTGTACATCCCTAGAAAAGAAGCAGGCAGAGGAATGATTAGCATTGAGGCTACTAACAACATCGCCAAGGAAGGAATCAGCAGTTATCTACAACTAAAACAAGAAGATAAATACCTGGGAATGGTGTACAGACAACAACAAAGTGCCCACAGAGAATATGACAGCACAGAGGAAGACGAAGATAACGAAGAATAAAAAGAACCAGAACACAACAGCCATAGTATGCCTGAAACAAAGAAAGTAAAAGAAATGAAACAGAAAATGAAACAACAGATGAAAGAAGAACGAATTACAAAATGGAAAACCAAGCCACTTCATGGACAAATAGCAAATGAGACCGTCAAGGAAACCATCTATCAAAATAACTCATGGGCGTGGCTCACCCATGCAAATCTCAAGACCGAGACGGAAGCTCTGATAACTGCCTGCCAAGATCAAGCCATCGCAACAAATTATGGGAAAGCTAAAATAATGAAAACCGACACTGACCCAAAATGCAGACTCTGTCGGTCTTTCAATGAAATCATCCCCCATATTGTTGCAGGCTGTCCCATACTAGCAAAACATTCGTATCTGGAGCGACACAACACAGTAGTCAGGCAGCTTCACTGGAACATCTGCAAACACTACAAGATAAATGTAAATGAAAAGTGGTACCAGCACACCCCGGACCCTGTAATAGATACTGAAGATGTGACAATCATATGGGACACACAGGTGCATACAGATAGAAAAATAGTTGCAAACAAGCGAGACCTCATAGTTAGGGATAAGAAGAAAAAACATTGCCTAATCATAGACGTGGTCATACCTTCTGACTATAACATCACACAGAAGGAAGCAGAAAAGATACTTAAATATAAAGATCTGAAAATTGAGATACAGCGCATGTGGAACCTGAAGGCCAAAATAATCCCCGTCATCATCGGAGCCACATGACTTATTTCCAATGCAACCACCAATTTAATGAAGGAAGTTCCAGGAAAACACAATCTCCTGCTAATGCAAAAGGCGGTGGTCCTGAGCATGGCGCATATAGTACGGAAGATACTATGATACTTCCTGACATCCAGACGCAGAAGCAACACCCTAGGTGCAAGGAGTGCACTCGGTGTTGCTCAACTCATGTAGAATAATCCTTAGAATAAACTAAGTGGAATCTCTTATAATAACAATAATAATAATAACAATAATAATAATAATAATAATAATAATAATAATAATAATAATAATAATAATAATAATAATAATAATAATAATAATAATAATAATAACCCGTGGGGGTTTGTCAGTTCTATCGGGCGCGTCACCCTTCGAATGGGGAAGATCGCTGGCACTGCCTCCAGCAGTGTTAGAGGGTAGGGGGAAAATAAAATACTCCCCCTGGAAGAAAAACTGACAAACCGCTCTGTAGGGTAGCAACCTAAGTAGTTCAGTCGACAGGTAGTTTCAGATAGAAAAAGGTCGGAAGTTAATGAAACTTTGGGAAGTTTTTAAGAATGATTAATAAACATTTTCTTAAGTTTTGTACCTCGAAGACCCTGTGCGAAAAAAAAGGGGGGGAGGAGAACTGCAAAATTTTTGACCTTTCTCCTAGAGAATACTGAAGATAATTTTTGATATGCGCAACCTCGAGTCATGCCGAGAACTTTTTAAGAAAAAAGAAATTAAGACCTTGGCAGAAACGCACCTTTATAAGGTACTGAGTTTCATTTATAGCAAGAAACATATGTTGCCAAGACATTCAGACAATTACTCGTACTCCACTGGGCACTGCAGTCACATTAATTTACACGATTTCCAAAGAATGGTGTACAAGACATCCCCTGTGTATGCGGGTAGTGTTTTGTACAATTTGGTTCCGGAAAGTGTAAAATCCACTGGAAACATAAGCGCTTTTATAGCCGGTTTAAATATATATTTAAGTGAGCGATTATTTTATGCGGTCGATGAGTTTGTTTCGTGCTCTGTGAGGCTATATATATATATATATATATATATATATATATATATATATATATATATATATATATATATATATATATATATATATATATATATATATATATATATATATATATATATATAGATATATATATATATATATATATATATATATATATATATATATATATATATATATATTACAGTGTATATGCACTGTTTTAAGCGTTGTGTTTTTTCACATTGTGCACTTTTATCTTTCTGGTTTTTTTTTGTAACTAAACAGTATAATTGTTTTTATATTATACTGTATTATATATTATAAGTTCACGTTATATTATTTACATCTATTGTGACGAGCTGGTCCATGTATTATGGCAAGAAGGCGAAAATAAATTATCCATCTATCTATCTATCTATGCATTGTAAATTACCCTTTTCGGCCCTGACATTATCTAGAATTGCTATAGTTTCTTAGTTTACAGTTACTTTTGTGGTTTGTTGTTTTGTGTAGTACATGTTAGTTCGTCTTACTCATATAATATTTTAGTTTGTTTTTAATTTGGGTTTAGCTATATTAACAGAGAAAATAAAATATCTGATATCTTTTTTATATACACGGTAAATAAAATATAACTACAAACTTCTTATCCCACGCACCCCCTTCCCTTCTTTAATTTAAGACTCACCATAAGCAGGGTAAAAGAATAGCAGAATTTCATCAGCAGCCGCAAACGGGAAGTCATAAGGTGAGCAAACAAAGTTTCTCCAATTATAAAACGAAATCGTTTCTTTACAATCTACATCAGATTTAATCTACACCGTTTGATCTGACAACTTGTAGTTATTACATGAAAGGTTTCTGATTTACCGGCTGTAATTGAAACTTATTGCCGAGCACTGAAATTATATGGACCTCGCTCTTCAAGAAATTAATTGTTAAATCTATTACGAGATGATTCTGGTAAATGTTGCCGAAACAAATTTCAATTTAGGTTATTTGGAATTGCTTACCTATATGTTTGTTTACACAACGAATCAAAGGCAGCCATTTACATTTATATGACCTACAAGTTTTAATTAAAAGTAATAATAACAACAATAATAACTAATAATAATGTTATGTTTATAATGATACAATAACAGTGTAAGCTAATTTGCCAACAAACTCTAAATCGATTTAATTTGCAATACGTAGATTCAAAATTAGACAAATACTGTCTTTAGTTTCTTCTAGAAACAGCAAGGAAATGCTAATGTTGTCTTTTGTCTCGACGTTCACCTTGTTAAACGGCTTCAAAAAAGGAGGAGTTTATATGTTCGTCTGTGTATTTTTTATGTATGTTCAACGATATTTCTGTCCATTGTGTACCAATTAGAATTTTTTTTGTGTTAGTAACAGTACACCCCTATATATAGAATTTCAGGGAAATCGAGGGATACCCTCAAAAATTATTTTTTATGTATGTTTACCAGTATTTTTTATGTATATTTACCAGTATTTTCGTCAATTATGGAACACAGAAAGATAGGTATTTGGGGAGCATATGCGTTAAGATGAGCATGTTGGTGTGGTCGTTAAAAAGTTGACGACCATTTTGTTTATGTTTAAATACCTGAAAATCTTTCTGATAACGGCCTTTCTTAGGATGGTCTATTCCGCATTGGTTGAATCCCTTCTTACATATGGGATTGTAAGCAACGTGCTGCTGTTAAAGTTCAGCGGTGTCGTCTAATGTCAATCAGCTATCAAGCCGCTTGCAGTCACATGCTAAAATTTAGCGCTTTTGAAAGCAAACATTGTCCTGGTATTTGGAAAGAAATGGGCCAGGGCTGATAATTTACAAAATTGTTAGTTTATTTTACACAGTCTCCATCTATTACATTTTAACTAAAGTCGTCGTGACGACATACTACCTCGTTCCGCACCGAGATGGCGTCCCTTTCTTTTTTCAACAACACACTACGAGGGCTTACAGCCTAAGTACTATCGTACCGTGGGTGTCGACAAGGAGGAAACAGGCAACTTGTTAATTCTGGATTTGAAGGTTTGGAGGTTCGTGGAAGAAGGAAAAACATGTGCCGGCAAGGAATTCCACAACTTGGAAGTCCTCGGGACAAAAGAGCGGGCAGGACAAGATGTTCTATGTCTGGTGACCTGGACAGTAAAAGGGTGCATTCGCTCTGTTCCCCTGGTGGATCTGTTGGGGGCAGCAGGTAGAGGAACTATGGAAGAAAGGTCCTCTTAGCAGTGCCCGTGCAGATATCTATAAAAGAGAGAGAGAGGTCACCAACGGCACATCGGTGGGCAAGGGATGGCAGCCTTTGGGTGAGGGTAGGATCACCGATGAGACGTATAGCTCTCTTCTGAATGGAATGTAACATGTTGGTGGTAATTGAGATTTCGATCCACAGAACTGCCAACAAGTGAAAAGGACACATTACTTTTAATAACTTGGTTGTTCATTGTGATGGGTCTAGATTGTGATTTGGTGAGGTTGAATTGTACAAGATTGCTACTTCCCCAGTCTAATATTTTTTGGAGATCCACAGAGACAGAACCCTCCATGAGTCTGCGATCCTCATCTAATTGGGCTAAAGAGGCAGGCTTAGAATATTGTATATTTGAGTGGAGGGTGCTGTCGTCCCCGTAACTGTGAACTGAGTTGGATCTGCGAGAGAGGAGGTCATTGATGTGGAGAAGAAACAAAGTAGGGGCTAAAACTGAACCTTGAGGAACTCCTGCATTAATTTGATACAGTTTAGAGGAATGGCCATCCACGACAACAATAATGCTCCGGTTGGAAAGGAAATTTGCTGTCCAGGTACAGGGTTTTGGTGGTAGGCCACAGGCTGCAAGTTTATTCAGCAGCGCTGCGTGCCAGACCTGGTCGGGTGCTTTGGATATGTCTAGAGCGACAATCTGGGATTCACCGTGTAATTCCATAGACTTGTTCCAAGAATGGGTGACAAAGGAAAGGAGGTCGGCAGCTTATCTGCGCTGACGGAATCCATACTGCATGTCGTGGATTAGACTGTGTTTTTCAAGGAATTTTTGAAATTCGGTGTTTATATACTTGTCCACCACTTTAGAGACGACTGAAAGGAGATAAATAGGCATGTAGTTGCTAGAAAGCGCTTTGGATCTTTTTTGGGGGACGGGTTGCACTCGAGCGGTTTTCCAGTTACTAGGGAATATGCCTATATTGTAAGATGAAACAGACGAGTCAGGACAGGAGCAAGTTCCGGTGCGCATTTTTTGAGAACAATTGCTGGGATCTCGTCAAGGCCAGAGGCTTTCCTGGTATTAAGAAAAGAGAGCATCTTCCGTACCTTTTTAGTTTTGAAAATTATATCCGCCATTTTATGCGCGTCATTGGGGACTGTTGATGGTTGAATATTTGGAGGTGGATTGAGAGTAGAATTGCCGGCGAACAACGAGGCAAAAAGTTCAGCCTTGTCCAGGGGGGTAGAAACAATTTCATCCCCTGAGACAGGAGGTGGGAACGTGTTCTTGCAGACATTATCCCCAATAGATTTAGCAAGGATCCAGAAGGGTTTGCTGCCGCTGGAGCTTAAGAGGACATTGTTTTTGATGTGGTTATTAAACAATTTTTTTGCCTCAGAAAGAATGCGGACATAGCGGCTTCTTGCGTCGTTAAATGCTTGACGGTTTTCTTGACTGGGATTGTGTAGAAGCGTTTTGTGAGCTTTGACCTTTTCAAGTTTGGCCTTGTCACAGGATTTAGAGAACCAGGGCTTTTGAGTAGCTACGGACGTTTTCTGTATACGTGGAATAAATAATTCCATGCCAGCTTGGATAATTTTGGTGACGTTTTGTGAGATATCAGAGGGGTCAGGATGAGAGAAGCAGACAGACGCCCATGGAAATGAGGAAAAGTAATCTTGCATTTCCTCCCAGTTCGCGCAGTTTTAGTGCCAAACAATACGTGGGTGTGATGACTGTGTGACCTCGAGTTGCATTGCGCAGGAAGCAGTGACCACGCCGTGGTCTGAGCGACGAAGAGGGCGGTGACTGATATTTTATAGCAGTCGGGATTTGTAGTAAAAAGTAGATCAAAGGGATTTGAGCTGTGTGTTGGGATGCGAGGAAAGTAAGTAGGTTGCAGAACCATATTGGCTAAAGAATTGCTGACTGCAAAGCCTCCGCTGCTCTTCCTTGTGGATCGGTTTTTGAAGATCCTAGCCATTCCTTATTATGGGCATTGAAGTCACTAAGAATAGTGACCTCGGAGGAAGGATATTCAGAAATCAGATTGTCGGTTTTTTGAGAAAGGTAGTCAAAGAGCTGGACAAAGTTGTTTTCAAAAAGTGACTGGTAAATACAACAGATGAATTTAGTTGCAGCCCTGAGAGAGAGTTTTATCCATAGTATGTCTCTTCTTCCAGCTTCTAAATTCGGGAGTCTGGTGCAGGGTAGATTGCTACGGAAGTATGCGCACACGCCTCCGTGCAATCTAAAGGAAGTAAGGAGTTCATACCCCGGGAAATTAAGGTGATTAGTGGCTGTTTTGGCAATGATTTGAGTTTCGGTGAGGAAGAGGAGTTGGAGCCTATTAGCCTGGAGGAAATGGTGGACGGAGTTTAGGTTAAAATTTAGACCACATATATTCGAAAAGGATATGTTAAACCCTGATGCTGGCGCTCCGTGTACACACACCCCTCTCCCGGAGATCTGAATGGAGGGGTATTTTACCTCCGAGATCTTTTGTACAAGGAGGTGCCATCATCATTTTTGCTTATAAGAAAGAAACCGATTCATACACCAGTACCGGAAACGTCCGTTGGGACTTCACCGGCCCGGCCCCTTGATGTAAGGGGTGGTACCTCTTCGGGCGTGAAAAATATCCTTTACTATCACGTAAAGGAAAAGTCCACTACCACCTACCTTAAGTAATATCGATAAGTTAATTATTAAATAGATTTTGCAGTACTAATACAATCTTATATAAGTGTATTCTATTACTTTGCTTTCAGTAAATTGAATAAGTTTTTTAATAATATAGTTTATCTCATTTCTTCTCAATGTGCTCGCGTCCCCCATTTAGTTTTATCACCCCGTATGGGGGCGCGCCCCGCAGTTTGTGAATCGCTGAACTATTTGGAGTTATTAGTACACAATTTGTTTTCTATGAAACTAAAAATTAATTTGATAATACTGACCCCTTAACAAGACCAATTTAAGAGAACGAATTTCTATGACATATTACGTATGTTTCACAATCACATGTATAATCATGTGTGGCAGAATCCAATGCCAAATTAGAATGCGTAAATTCTATGCCTATTCTTACACGATTTCAATGCCGCCTTTGTCTAAATGAAAGCCTTCAAATTTGCAATTGGTCGTCGGAGTTGTTTTCTTCACATTGTCGTGGAAAACAATCGAATCGCCAATCCTAGAAGCGCTACAATTGCTAATAACAATCAATTTACATAGGTAATGGGTGTATCGTTTACTGAATAGTTAATCTATAATAGTTGTTACACCCTGAGTGTATCAATAGTTCGATTGTTGTAGACCTATAGACACAATAGGGGACAAAAGCAGCCACACATGCAATTGAACGCATTGTTCGTCGCGCCATCTATCTACAACAATGCCGGGAAATGACAACGTAGCGTAGGAAATATCGGTGTTGGCAACTGGAACTCAGCGGGTCTACGAGTAGAGATACGGATAACGGTAGGTGTGTTGATATGCGTGAAGTCCTTACTTGCTGCATGTCCTTTCTGACTATGCTAATAATATTGTGATGTTATGTACGTGAATATGCATCTATACTATAAATCTTGGCCGGTGTGTGTGTAAACGAGGGACAGGTTCAGCAAACGAGATGTAAGAAGTAAAACTCATGCTAGAGCAAAAGTCCAGACGCAGAAAATACGTTATGGTAGTAAATTTTCATAAAAATGTTACCACTCCCAAAAAATGTTTTAAATAGTTGAAAAAAAAAATGATTAAAGGATTACAACTACCATTAAACTGATATTGTGGTATGGAAAATAAAAATATGTGTAAGATTTATAAATCATATCTATATTTCCATTTCACAAGTTGCCAGAGATACTTAGGTTATGAAATCTGTTAGTTTGAAGTTAGATCTGAGATTATTTGGCAAGTGAGTGTGTCCAAGGTAGGGATGCAAAAGATGGGGATGTCAAGGACAGTACAATACACAGGGCTTTTTAGAAAATATTTGCCTAACTAGAACTCACTATAAAGGCGAAAATAGATCGTTTATATATTAGCGAATTTTCATTAAGAAAAAATCGCTAATAGACAGGGCACAATGAAAAGCTTTTGAAATTTTTTTTCAGATGAGCTCGAATCTGGGTCTCTAGAACCCAAAACCAATGTCCGTTAAAATTTTTATATGTTTATATATATATATTGATATATATATATATATATATATATATATATATATATATATATATATATTGATATATATATATATATATATATATATATATATATATATATATATATATATATATATATATAGGATGGCGCATTGAAAACCAAACAGACCGATTTGCGTCCAGAGGATTTTTTTTTCAAGATACGCTGAAACACGTCAATTTTAATATTTAGGGGGACATCTTTTGACATAAAACTGAACTTTGTCACATCAACCCCTTAAGGGTGGTGATAACAACCCTTATATTTTAAATAAAGAACATGGGTCGAGTGTTACATCATTTGAAAGCTCTTTCTTTTCTGAATTCAGCACACTAATTTTTTTGGAAGTTTTATTAACTCGTTTATAAATTATTCACAGTTGAAGATGCAAAAACGCATTTCACTCATTCCGATAAGAAATGCGCTGATAGTCAATCTTTTGTTGGTTTGTAAACAAAAAAGTGACTCTCAGAACATTTCTTATCGGAATGAGAGAAATGCGGTTTATTATTTCAGTTTATCGGTCGGTTTGATACTTGATAGTACTATCGAAAATTAATTTCACAATGGTGTATTCTGTAGAAGAAAGAGTTGAAATAATTACTCTTTTTTTCAAAAAAACGATGACTGTGCCAACCGTACCGCAAATTTGTTTAATGAACGACATCCGAACAGACATGTTAACAGAAAATACATTTTGGAGTTAGTTGCAAAGTTTCGACAAAGTGGTTCAGTAGCCAACAAAAAACGGGATCCTGAACGTGAATTTCCGGTTAGAAATGAGACTACTGAGATTGAAGTTTTAGGACAAATTGCTGCACACCCAACTTTGAGCACGAGAAAATTGGCCACTGTTTCAAACATCAAAAGAAGAACTATTCAGCGAATATTGAAGCATCATAAATTTCACCCGTATAAAATTCATCTTGTACAACAACTGAATGAAGATGATTTTGATCGGCGGCTGGAGTTTTGTGAAGTTATGACTGCACGAATAGCTGATAACGGGAACTTTCTGTTAAATATCTGTTTTTCAGACGAGTATACGTTTTTATTAAACTCTACAGTCAATTGCCATAATTGTCGTCATTGAGCAGATAATAATCCAAGAAATTTTCACGAAGTCCACACTCAAACTCCACAGAAATTGAATGTCTGGACTGGCATTTTTGGAGACCGTTTAATCGGAACAATTTTTCTTGATGGCAATTTGAGTGGCAAAACGTATTTGGAGTTACGAGAAGATATCGTTTACCATGGACTAATTGACATTGTTGAAAGTGATGATCGCTATCAAGAAAATCAATTAGTGTTTCAACAAGATGGAGCTCCTCCGCATTTTTCACAACGGGTTAGGGAGTTTTTGAACAGAGAGTTTCCAGAGCAATGGATTGGGCGTAGAGGTGCTATTGAGTGCCCCCTAGAACACCCGATTTAACTCCCTTAGACTTCTTTCTATGGGGCCATTTAAAGGGTAGAATTTACGCAACAGAACCGGAGTCTCTGGAAGAATTACGACGACGCATTGTTGAAGCATGCCGTCTAATAACTCCACAAATGCTACAGAATGTCAGAGCTCGTTTTGAGCAAAATTTGTAATCTTGTATGGAAGCAGGTAGTCAACAGTTTGAACACTTACTTAACGGAATAAACATGTTTGAACGTTTGGTTTTGTTTTTTAGTTTTTTTTTGACGAAAAATTAGTGAATTTCTTATCACAATGAATGAAATACGTTCTTGCAACTCCAACTGTGAATAATTTTTAAACGAGTTGATAAAACTTCCAAAAAAATTTGTGTGCTGAATTCAAAAAAGAAAGAGCTTTCAAATGATGTAATACTCGACCCATGTTCCCTATTTAAAATATAAGGGTTGTTATCACCACCTTTAAGGGGTTGATGTGACAAAGTTGAGTTTTATGTCAAAACATGTCCCCCTCAATATTAAAATTGACGTGTTTCAGCGTTTGTTAAAAAAAATTCTCTGGACGCAAATCAGTCTGTTTCGTTTTCAATGCGCCATCCTGTATATATATATATATATATATATATATATATATATATATATATATATATATATATATATATATATATAAATATATACTTTCGGAGGAGTTTAGCTGTTCTGGTTGTTTAATTTTTTTAATTAATTTTATATTCTCCTCATTAACGTGGTGACTATTGTCGTAAATATGTCGGGCGACGGAAGATTATCTAAAGTACCGTATCCTAGTTGTGTTCTTTGAATCTAATTCCAATAAATGTTTTTGTTTGTCCGACGTATTTAAGATCACAATCTTTACCACTGATTTCATAAATTCCCGACATTTTGTCCGTACTATCCTTGTCTTTTGGGTTACCTAGCAAGTTTTTAAAAGTATTTTTTTGTAAAAAAATGTTAGTTCCAAAGTAGATATAAAAAATGCTATCTAGACCCCTTGCGATTCGAGATTCAAATGGTAAGCGAAGAAAATTTGTCTTTGTTTTTTTCTTTGTTAATTATTTTCCCATTAGCCAAGCGGTGTGGCCGTTATATTCGGCCTCGTTCTTAATATACTTTAATTCTTTGGTATATCAACTTTTACTTAAAGAAAAATTAATTAACCTGTTTACCAAAAAATTCAGACTGACCATTTTTGGTGAGTACGTATGATGTATGATATACATTCGGATGTAGCTTAAAGTTCTAGTTTCTGCAATAAATAGCGATAGGAAGTTACCCATTGTCATGCCTTGGGTTTGTTCAAAAAACGCATTGTTGAATTGAAAAATGTTTTGCTCAATACAAAGGTTTGTTAAAGTTGAATATTCATTGCAGACTTTTTCATCTATGTTATTCATTTTTAACAACTCTTCTAAGTACGTTAACGTTTGCTTCGTGGGAACGCAAGAAAAAATGAGGTTACATCAGAATGAAGAAAGAATATGAAGAATGGTGCAATCTGCATAGGAAAATGTTTGTAGTCATTACCGCGAAGTTGGTTAAGAAAAACGAAAAACCAGTTCCTCGGAAATTGGTCTCGTAGAAAATCTTTCTTCGCAGTCGTTTAAACAAAGTGGAAATTAAAAGAAACGTATTTCTGAGTTAACGATTGAAAGAAATCGGAGAAAATGGTATTTTCAGTTTTTGTCGCATCTTATAACTTTACGGGCAACTTTTCCAATTTTTACGAACATTTTAAAAATAAAATTAGCCAAATCAGTCCAGCCGTTCTCAAGTGATGGGTTTACCAACGAACATTATATATTTAATTTATATTTATATACGTATACACTTAATTTTTATTTGAACGAGGTTTACCTACGCTAAAATTACTTGGTCTTACAATTTCATCGAATGTTTCATAGTAAGTGCTAATTTTTATGTCCTTTTTTTCTCTATATGTAAAATCTAATCAATGTAATGCACAGGCAAGTGCAGCATAAAGTAGATTGAAAAGCTTTATCTTGTCAATGCAGATTTTACAGCCTTTGCAAGAGTTATGTGCCTAATTGAATGCATCTAGAATGGAAGGCTTTTACCCAATTTGCTTTTAGTAGACAACACTGTACATATTATACTCTATATACAGCTGGCCATTATGTAGACAGTTCTTAAAAACAGGGGAATTCGAAGCTCAGAAAATCCAATCAATCGTATAGAAACGTTTGTTATAATTTATACTTATACTTTATACTTTATTGGCTGAAATTACACAATACGTCTATACAGTAAGTCCATTTTGTGTTGTATATACTGACATAATTTAAACAGTTTATTCTAAAAAATACTTGACACTGCATTATCCAAATATGCAACGTCGAATTTTGACAAATCATTTTGAATAAAGTTTTTATACAATTTCCATTTCTTACATTTCCAATCACTGCCTTCATTTAGTACTAATCTTTACACATCCATCATCACTTTGCCACCATCATTCTTCATTTACTTTCCATGTTTATACCAAATTTATAAATTTTTATACAAAACCGAACCGCTTCATTCTGACAAAAATATGCTTTTACAATCAACAAAATGGTTACTTTAAAAGGGCTTAAAAAAGACAATCAGTTGGAATTAAATTCTATAAATTTTTTCTAATTAACGTTTATTAACAGCCACATAACAGGCGCCTAACTACAAAGCCTGGCAAATCTGTTGAAACCAATTTTACGCAACTGACAAAAAAACGGCTTGTTACCTTTTCAACAAGAATCTTCTGATTTATTTTGAAAAAGTGCTCATCCTAGCGTTAACTGAAGATAGTATTTTAAATTTGATACCTATCTTATAAATAATTTCGTCACTATCAAACAAGACTCTCCTAAAACAAGTAAGTTAAGAATTGAGTTAGAAAGGAACAATTTTCGGTGCCAGGCGAATCTTAAATATTTTATAGCCCAAAAAGATTACCAAAAAGCTTGACTCAACGATGTAGGATAAAACTAACAAACTGTCTATTATATGAAAACAGTTCTGGATGCAGCAAGTGCGCTATGGAAGTGAATTTTCATAAAAATGTTTTTTCATAGTAAATATGCCTCTCTAATGCAAGCAGGCATCAATATGTTTACCGGTATAGCCTATATAGTAAAAACGATGTACCATATTTTATCAGCATGACTTATTGTTTGAAAATGTACAAAAATTTTCCGAAAATAAACTTTAAATGTTTCCCAGAAAACTGGTTTCCTAGCCAACAAACCTAAGGTTGAGTTATTGAAATTTGAAGCATTTAATAAAAATTCGCTACCAAAACGCACTTACTGCGTCTCGACTTTTTCTTACAAACAGGCATCATATTTCGATAAAAAAATGCAAAAATGCAATTATATAAGGGTGTTAGAAAAAAATTTTTAGGTATCACCAACGACTTATAGGCCATCCTGTGATTGTCAGAATACTTTTATAAGATGCAGCTCAAGACACCTTATAATTAACGTATACAACTTTTTCTCGTATCTTGTATATTAACAATTATATTGCCCTTACCGTAAAAATGCGTCACCCTGTATACATGTAAACAGATAAAAACTGAAAATAAACCCGAATTTGGATTCTACGGAGCCTAGTTTGCGCTGATTTAAAGAAACCTTTTTAAAATTTAAAAGTCGCGGTCTCCTCATTAACGAATTTTTCTACGAAAATTAGCTAAAAATTATAGACCATTAAACCACAAACTTAACTAGAACTACCGTCAAAACATCAGAGAAAGGGTCTATTTGAAATGAAATTTCTGGAAATATTTTAGTAAACTGAAGGGCAATGACGGTTGAAGCTGAAACTTAAGGGTTTGCATAACACTCTTCTTGCGACATTCTCTTTATATAATCCGTATTTGTTTCAGGTTCTTTGCCTAAATGTTGCCAATTTTGACGTTTCCAATCGCGACTTTGACCTTTTGAGGAAAACTCCAAATTTTTTTCTTTAAACGCAAATACCTTTTTTCGGCAACCGCAACCGTCCGGGAAGTACCCACTTCCCGAACGCTTTTTCTTTGAGAAAGTAGCATTTCTCCGGCCTAGTCCGGGAAGTACGTACTTCCCGGACTAGGCCGGGAAGAATCACATCGTTGTTGTCATTGTGAATATGAAAATCTTGGTAGGTATGATTTTGATAAATACAGTTGAACATTACCATAGCAACGAAATAACGACTGACAGCTATCTGAAATGAAATTAGTTGACATTTTAATTTTCGAAAGTTTGCATGGTTTTTGGTCGCAATTGTCTCAATAAACTATGGAAAGCAACAGCGATAGTGAGTTTGAAAATGTGCCTTACGAAATTTCCAATGCAGCAGCTGCTGCTACAGCACAATTATTGCCTGATAATATAAATAAGAATTAGAGTGTTTCTGTTAGTACCTATCTTTTGTTCGAATTTCAATATTTAATACAAATAAGAATTAAAATGTTCGAAATTTTGTTCTACAAAGAGATATAATAAAGAAATATGTCTCATTGATTTGCTATTCTACACGGCTGCCGAAAAAATAGTGTACGCAACACGTCCGAAAACAGTTTTTTTGGACTCGCAGACTTCCAGAATTTTGTCTATAATTTTTTTCCGAAAGAAAACACACACACACACACACACACACACACACACACACACACACACACACACACACACACACACACACACACATATATATATATATATATATATATATATATATATATATATATATATATATATATATATATATATATATATATATATATATATATATATAAACATATAAACATTGAAACTGTATTTTCTTATTTTGTTACTTTATTCTTTTGTTCGTTCGTTTTCTTGTTCGATTGTGCAATTGTTCGCTTGTCCGCTTGCTCGTTTGTTTGCTTGTTCGTTTGTTAGTATGTTTAGGTCAAAGTTTGTAAGGCAATTTTGAATAAGTGTCGCTCATTGGATTGGTCTTAAATTTAATACACATGTGTAGGTCAGTTGACAATGCACGTAGCTATATGTGATTATCGTAATCCAATATGACGGACGCTCCAAGACGAGGGATTTTTTTTCTCATTGGGTATCAAATTGAAGGGCTTTACAAGGAAAATACAGTAGTGTAATACACAGTGTAACGCTGTCATGAATTCAAAATGGTGTCCGACGCAAGATGGCAAATATTATTTCTCAACAACCCCCCTTGATATTGGTATCAACCGAAAGGGCTTCACGAGTTAATACGGTATAGCCTACCGTCACTTAGCCAGTGACACTAGCATAAATTCAAAATGGCAGAATATAGGTTACTCAAAAACCTCCTTGATATGGATACCAAGTATCAACGAGTGAAATACAGTAGCCTAGCTGGCGCTTTCATGAAATCAAAAAGCGCTTTCATGAAATCAAAAACGCTGTTTTTTCGTTTTAGTACACCTAATTAAAAAAATTCGGTACTTAATGAAAGGCTTCATCCAGACAGCAAAAATGTATTGATAAGGAGCCCTACGCGTTTCGGCTATCCAATAGCCATCCTCAGGGGCAAATTTTCTAATTCTTGAAAAAATTAGATTCAAACTATACACAGGTTGCCAAGGTTGGAATCTTCATCTATTTAACCAGCGGTCCAACAACAACGCACGCGTAGGGCTCCTTATCAATAAATTTTTGCTGTCTGGATGAAGCCTTTCATTAAGTACCTTAATTATATCTATCCCAGACCATGTGACGTTCAGGAATGAAAGTAAAAAAATTGGTTTTTAGAGAATTTTTAAATCCTTACTTATTTTCAAAGCTAGTTTTTCTGGGCTAATCAAAAATTATCCAATCTCACCGCCCAGTCACACATTTATGAGTGTCCTGGTTTACTCTGTTATTAATTATGACTTATATTTCATAGCATCAAGTTAAACAAATGAATTATAGCCTAGCTTGCAATAGGTTACATAATATTTGCCTAAACCTGATTTATACTTTGAAATGTAACATTTATAAATGAATAAGCTGAAATGTTCTTGAAGTATTTAAATTTATTCATCCTCTCAAATGTGTGGTAGGCACGCACGGCACAAATTAATTAAGTCTCACCCCAACCTTTTAAAAAGATACAGTCGTCAGCCGTAGATTCACGCAACTTTGTTTAGTTTATGTCTCCACCCACATTTCAGGCCACATCTCGCTTTACAAAAAATAAATAAATTGTCAAGGAAAAGTTGAAAAGAAAAATGTTTGCGATTAAGTCGTCTTGAGTTCTGAGTCTTAATTGCATAGTGTCGAGGGTCGTAAAGAAAGCTATAAATTTATCATATCTCACCTAATCAATGGGTAAATATTTCTTCTTGATCAGATATTTAATGTCCTGTTGGTTTAACACACAAGCACCGCTATAATAAAATATAATGGCTTTGATTAAGTTATTGCGCAGAGGTTCTTTTATTGTTGGCGTAAAACTTTTCGTATTAAAATTGTTCTTGTGTTGTCTGTGCTAACAATTCCTCATTATTAGTAAATTTTCTTTAAAAAAATTCACTAATGAGGAGATCCCGACTTTTGAATTTTGAAAAAAAAATCTTCAAATGAGCGCGAACTAGGCCCCCTAGAACCCATATCCAGGGTCAATTTCAGTTTTTATATGTTTATATATATATATATATATATATATATATATATATATATATATATATATATATATATATATATATATATATATATATATATATATATATATATATATATATATATTGATAATGAAGGTTATGCTTGCTATGGTTGTTTTAATCCCACTATTGGGTGATAATTGAAATAAAGAAAGGTTTACTTTTAAGTTTTATATTATGATTATTAGGTATATTAAATATATGTGTATTTGACTTACAACCCGGTATATCCAACGTCTTTTATTTCTGCCTGGGACCTAAATAAATTTATAGCATGGATGAATTAGACTCTCAAAACAGGGAGCTTATTATGCTAGTGGGTTCACGTCCTCTAAAATTCTTGTAATTTCTTTTGTATAATTAAATTTTCAAAAATATTGACTCTTTTGTTTTTCCTTTTTTTATATTATGTTTTGAGACTGAAGCTCCAAAAGCTTTGATTCCTCTTATTGAATATGGCCACAAATATAGGTAATGATAAATAGATAATGAGACAGAGATTTTAATAAAATAACAAATCTGACTTTATTCTAATTATATATAAAAATTCACAATTTCAAATTTATTTAGTTAATTATATTTTTGGCCACTACTTGTTTCTAATCGTTCTTATTTAATGATTTCTTATATTTGAATTTGGGAGTATTGATCAATATCTTTACAAGTTATTAAATGTTTATCAATTACTAATTTTATATTATAGTTTCAAAAATGCTTGACCAACAGGCAATTTCACCTCCTGTCTGATGCTATACGGGTTACATACCCTCCAACTTGCTGCTTTTATGAAATGTTGAAACGGCGCTCCACGCGGAGTACTCTTTAATTACAGTTTTAAGTTGCTTGCAAGCAATATGGACGCTGCTTTATTTACTTTATAAATGAATGACAATATTTTTACTTTTAGTGAATTTTCTTTAAAAAAATTCACTAATGAGGAGATCTCGACTTTCGAATTTTGAAAAAATTTCTTCAAATGAGCGCTAATTAGGCCTCCAGAAAACATATCCGGGGTCAGTTTCAATTTTTATATGTTTATATATATATATATATATATATATATAATATATATATATATATATATATATATATATATATATATATATATATATATATATATATATATATATATTTATATATATATATATTTATATATATATATATATATGTATCACACCGATAACTCAAAAAATAATGGGCCGATTTTGATTAAATTTGGTGAAAAAATTCCTTTTGCAAATGGCTTGGATAAGTTCGTTAGCCAGAAAATCTGCCTAGGTTTTCCCGGAAAATTTTGTATTTTCTTTCGAAAAAAATTTATATCTCCGGAATTAACAAAGTAAGGACAACCAAATTTGGTACACAGGTTTATATCCTTATAAGTAAGTTACCTACCAAAATTTAGCTATGTAGCTCAAAAGACAAAAAAGTTATGAGCATTTAAAGAAAAATAAATTGGGGTTTTCCTCAAAACGTCAAAGTGGCGATTTAAAATGTCAAAATTGGCAACATTTAGGCAAGTAACTTGAATCTAATACGGGCTATAGAAATAAAATGTCTCAAGAAGGATGTTTTACAAACCCTAAAGTCTTAGTTTCAACCGCCATTGTCCTTCATTTTACTAAAATATTTGCAGAAAATTCATTTCAAATAGACCCTTTCGCTGATGCTTGGCAGTAGCCTTAGCTATAGAGTTTACCGTTTAATGGTATATAATTTTTGTCGAATTTTCGTAGAAAATCAATAAAGCTCAATATATCCGTTATTATATAAGATATGAAAAAAAATTGTATATATTAATTATAGGGTGTCTTGAGCTACATCTTAAAATAATATTTGTACAATCACAGGGTGGCCCATAAGTCGTTGGTGATACAAATTTCCTTTTTTTTTAATCAAACATGCCTTATGTTATTGCATTTTTGCATTTTCCATCGAAATATAATGCATGTTTGTAAGAAAAGAAATTCTGGACGCAGCAAGTGCGTTATGGTAGCGAATTTTTATCAAATGTTTGATATTTGAACAGCTCAATTTGCTATTAACCTATAAGGTTGACCAAGAAACGTGTTTTTTAGGAACACTTTTAGTTTACTTTTGGAAATGTTTGTACATTTTCACACAATAAAGTTATTTTGATGAAACATGCCACATTGTTTTTACTATATAGGTTATACTGGTAACCAAATTTGATGCCTGCTTTCTTAAAAAAACACACATATTTGTTATTAAAAACATTTTAATGAAATTTTTTTTAATCAAACACGCCTTATGTTATTGCATTTTTGTATTTTCCATCGAAATATAATGCATGTTTGTAAGAACAAAAATTCTGGACGCAGTAAGTGCGTTATGGTAGCCAATTTTGATCAAATGCTTCATATTTGAATTGCTCAATTTGCTATTAACCTATAAGGTTGACCAAAAAACGAGTTTTTTCGGGAACACTTTAAGTTTACTTTCGGAATTTTTTTTACATTTTCAAACAATAAAGTTATTTTGATGAAACATGGCACATTGTTTTTACTATATAGATTATACTGGTAACCAAATTTGATGCTGCTTTCTTAAAAAAACACACATTATTGCTATTAAAAAATAGTTTTATGAAAATTCACTACCATAACGCACTTGCTGCGTCCCGAGATTTTTCTTTTATTTGATATGATTGACTTCTTTAGAAGATAACCGTTATATGCAGTTCTACTTTTAAGACATTACTGGAGTGTCTCTACTCAAAATGTAAGTACTTATTTTGACAAATAAAACAACAAACTCACCCTGTTTCACATCGGTCGGACCCCGTGCTGCCTTTCAAATCCGCCAATATTAATTATACTAATTCTTTCTTCAATTCCTCGTTTGCTGCTACTCGTTTCTAAAATTCTCAAAAAGCCCCTTTTCCTAACAAAAATTTTCAAATCTCTTTCTTAATAATATTCCAATATCTTTTTTTTACTACCAAAATTCCGATCTATTTTCTAATTATCTCTTTATCGCGACGGTTACCTAGTTAATATATGTCTTTTTTGGCCGCCTTTAAAAATCTTTTATCCAAAACAAATATCTACAATCATCATCCTGTACATTATTTCCCAGGATACATAATTTACCATTGTTGTTCCCTTTTGACTTTCGTTGACAGTTTGTTAACCTATACTAAAATTTCATTGCCAGTTTGACATTTGTCGTAAATAAAAACAGCTGACTTATATCTAGGTTATGACATGACATTCTTAAAATTATCACTCAAATTTTGACATCTTAATATCCTTAAAACTATTTTAACAAATATCATCTCAAATTACACAACAGCTAGCAAACAATAATACCTTACACTATCTAATTAACCTAGTCATACATTCCTAATGTTCAACACATTTACATTCTCTTGATTTAGAGTCCTTATATATATATATATATATATATATATATATATATATATATATATATATATATATATATATATATATATATATATATATATATACATCTATATATATATATATATATATATATATATATACTTTATATACTTTATATCACTTCCTGCAGTCTATTCTGTCTTTGATGATATAACTTTCACTTGCTTAATATTTTTAAAACTAGCAACAATTTTGCAACAAACACCTTAAACTATTTAAACAATCTCTATAAATTAATTTAGACCTGCCTTACCTTATTTTAACCCATATATATATATATATATATATATATATATATATATATATATATATATATATATATATATATATATATATATATATATATGTCATAATTTGGGAATCAATTTTGATATAGATTTTTGGCTGCCAAGCTATCGTACACACCAGAAGTAAGTTCTTGTTTGTGTTAGGTTTTGTATGAGTTGTTTTAAAGTGTGTTCTTGGCTTATATATATATATATATATATATATATATATATATATATATATATATATATATATATATGTATATATGTATATATATATATGCATGTATGTATGTATGTAGGTATCACACCGATAACTCAAAACGTAATCGTTCGATTTTGATGAAATTTGGCAAATACCTTCCTTTTGCAAGTGGCTTGGCCAAGTTCGTTAGTCAGGAAAATTGTCCAAGGTTTTCCCAGAAAATTTTGTGTTTCCTTTCAAAAAAAATTATATCTCTGGAAATAACAAAGTGTAGGCAACTAAATTTAGCAAACTGGTTTCTGCAATAAAGAGTATCCTACGTGCCAAAATTTAGATCCCTATCTCAAAAGACAAAAAAGTTACAGGTAAATTAATTTTTAATTAATTAAATCTGATCCAAGAAAGTTAAAAATGTAAAAATTGATTGATCAGAATGTGAGAGAAAAATACTACAAGAAATGACTAACAAGCTCCTACATATGTGTCTAAATCGTTATTTTTCTAGATTTCGTTAAAATATAAGCAAACAATCCATTGTAAATCAAAAATGTTTTATGTAAATTGTAAAACCTTGAACAATACGATATTCCTGCTGGTAAATGCATATACTGCGTAGCTCAGCGGGATAGGTGTACAGTGGTCGCTGTACATCGTACTAATCGACTCCCAGATGACGCGTTCTAATTCTGGTTAGTGACCTCGCTTTTTATCAATTTTTTAGTCTTATTTCACTTTGACAGAATACAGTTTTCACAAGCGAAAGTAAAACAAACCACAATAACTCGAAAACTATCAACAATAGATATAGGAAAACCTATACTAGAGCGATGCAGAATTGAATGACCTACCTGACCAATCCATAAAATATAGGGTATTCTATTTGAAAATAACAAGTTATGCCACTTTTAAATTATGTATGTTGTAACCTAAAAGAAATACACCCTGTACAATAATAATAAATTATTCTTTAACTATTTCAAAGAATTGAATGTTGTCTATTGATATTTCGAATATAAGGCAGAGAAACTCAAAACTCAGCCCACAGCATACGTTTGAAATAACACATTAATCGGAGCTTAAAAAGAAAGAAAGTCGTAATATTTTCACAAATATCAAAGATAGCTATAGAGAATGCTACACAGAGTCACACTTATTTTTTAATCTCTATCAAAAAATGCAATAAAAAGTATAGCATTCTATTTAAAATAACCAAGTTGGTAGCTACTTCCAGTACAACCGAAAGTTCCACAGAGCTAAATACATTTTCTCGATATAGCCTAGATCATCACAAGAAAATTTTGTTGAAAGTTTTTTTGCCTTGCTCTTAGGGTAAGGGATATATAGAGAAATTACACACTATTGGGACACCTGTATAAACATATAAAAATTAAAAATTTAAAGGACCTATATATATATATATATATATATATATATATATATATATATATATATATATATATATATATAGTATATATATATATATATATATATATATATATATATATATATATATATATATATATATATATATATATATATATATATATATATATATATATATATATATATATATATATATATATATATATATATATATATGGGTGTACAACATGGTTTGCGAAGCTTTTACGCCAGCTAGAGACTTCTAGTTTTTTTCCTTACACTGGAAAATTCTTTCAGGAGGCTACGTTCATTGGTCAGTGTTGAGAGTTAAGTTTTACTTCTACATCGTCACAACGTGTGGAAGTATCGCATCGGCGACAAAGATTTCAATTTTTTCGCTTAAACGTCGTAAAAAGGGTCAAATATATAGAAAACATCAATTTTGTTTGTCTGTCGGTCTGTATCTCTGTAGCCACAATAACTTTAGAACGAATTGAGATATCACCTTCAAATGTAGTATACAGTTAGCACCTGACAAACGAACGGTTCTGATTGTTTTTGGGCAAAAGCGTTTGTGGGGGTAGGGGATTAATGGGGGGTGATTTGGTGTATATTGACATTTATTTGTTAAAACTTGATTAATACAACGTCTTAGTTAAATAATAGTCGTTGTCGTTGATTACGTACAATTTGGAGAACCTAATTCATCACAATACATTTTTTAGACCTGACGATCGTTTCGCTAACAAAGTTAGCGTCATCAGAGGGATCAGAGGATGACGCCAGCTTTGTTAGCGAAACGATCGTGAGGTCTAGAAACTGTAATGTGATGTAATTGGGTTCTTCAAATTGTACTTATCAGTGCTCATCTCAGGTTACAAACTTCACTCATCGTTGTCATTAGGTTCTAACCAACACAATGTCATAAGGTTTGACTATTCATATTGAATTGATGGAAAAAATTCCAATGGTTTGGAATGAATTGTTTATAAAAAAACAATTAACTAATTTTAACATGAGTGTGTGTCTGCAGAGAAAGGAATGGCATTGGAAGGTTATCCACCAGCTACAGACCATTTCTACCCTAATATAGGGACAAAGTATGTAAGGCTAGATTCATTCTCACCACAATTAGAACCGTAGACCGGTTTCGCCCTGGGGCAGATCTGACAATTTACTAAAGTGTTAATTGGTTGTATGCAGTCTCTATTTTTTAACATTATGTGTTATTTGGAGCTGCCGTAACAAGATACTACTTGGTTCCGCAAGGAGGTGGCGGCACGTGCTTCGCGTCTTACAGCTCACTTAGTGTAGGTAGGTTTTATTTTAAAATGCCCTTGTATTTTTCCAAATTTTTATTTTTTGTATATTTGTTATGAAGATTTTCTACCAAAGCGCACTTGCTGCATCAAGACATATTCTGTTACAACGCCATGGTATTTGTACGAAATGTGTGATATTCTTTCTTATAAAACTGTTAGTATTATCACTTTTACGTAACATTTTCTCGGTAAGTTTTGTTTAGCAAGAAAAAACAATATCTTAAGAGAGATCTATCTACAGTGAATAGGTACGCTTTTCTAGAATGAAAATAAACCAGAAACAAAAGCAACATAGAATGTCAATACGACCATAATATAAAACGACTATTATTGTCATCAGTATCAGAACTGAATAACGTAAAAGCTCCTAGAATGTGCTTTGTTCTTTAGAGTTATAGGAAGAAATGTAAAAGTCATACAGCAGCGAGCTTGCAATGGAAAAGGCCCATTGTGCTGAGCGCGCGTTCTCTAGAGATTTAGGGTAAGAAAGAACTGTGGCTGCTATTTTCTGAAAAGAATGACGACGTATTCAAGCCATCTATTTGTCTTTCCTTTGATAGAAAATTATTCTGAAATATCGTACATCAAAAATATTTCTCACAATGAAATATTCATGCTGAGAAAAAATGTCTCTTTTTGTTGTTGCACAGAGATACAAAGCCTTGTTCCCAACTAGGAAAACATAAAGAAGACAACATTTAGAAGACCATAAAGACTAGAAAACAATTAAAACAATAATTATCAAACACAAAGAAAGGTATAAATAGGTTTTATTTGTACAAAAACCATCAAATATAATCAAGTGCTAATATGGATATAAAAATGCATTAATCGTTGTTGCCCCTACTTGGTAAAACCGTTCCATACTAAATACAGACGTAGAGACTTTTCTCTGGCTTCAATTCCCTTTTCTGTAACTGCTTCCGCTGTAAAGCGTAGTAAGAAGTGTAATTATTTACAATTAAATCAGTGGTTTTAAAACTGTGAGGTTCCCTTCCTGTGGGGTCGGCAAAGCTGTACCCTTTTATTTCAAAATAACTAACCGGGCAAACTTTTTTTTTCAAAATTTGAAAGTCGCAATCCTCATTAGTGATTTTTTTTCTACTAAAATCCACTAAGGCAGTTCTATATTAAAAATATACGTAGAGACATCTTTTCTGGCTTCACCATTGCTTCTTTTCTTCGCTGTAACCGCTTTCACCGCAGAGCGTGGTCGGAAATGTAGCTCTTTTACAATTAAATCAGTGGTTTTTTTAACTGTGGGGTTCCCTTTCCCCCTGTGGGATCTCCAAAGCTGTACAGCTGGCCTCGAATCGATAAAGCGTGTAACATGTTACACGTTTTGCAAACTTTCCCATACTATGAACTTCATAAATACATCTTGCAATATTTATTCAGTAAAGAACAGTTGCCAACATAATGACGTCATAGCCATTGACATGGTCGATCAGGCTCGTAGTCAATAATCCCATTTAGAAGTTTCTGGTTTCCCCGACTATCTCCTTCAATTCATTGATTGTTGTTGCCCTTACTTGGTGAAACTGGTCCATATAACATACAGACTTGGAGACTATTTCTCTGGCTTCACTGTTGGTTTTCGTTTTTGTAGGTGAAGGACGTAGCCAGCGCGTAAGCTAACTGGAGCAAGTGGCCCTTATAAATTTTGGATGTTCTAGGATGTTTTTCAACGTTTCTGGGACTATTTTCGCTGCTTGACAGCATTCTCAGATAGATAAAAATTGAATTAGTACGAAATCATTACAACTACAAATAAAGATCTGTTGTTATGTTATGATATGATGTTTTGATCAAAAAATTTATCAAATTGAAAATAAAATGAAACACAGATGACAGATGAGGCTTTCAAAATGTCTACGTGATGTATGTCAATATTTAACATAAAAATAGAACTAGCCTATAATAACTATGATAACAGTTATAACAATAAAGTAACTAAACAATAACAGTATAAAAGCAGTTTCTATACAACGAAATTATTGACATACATCAACTCATTATCTTATTACAACTTTTTTGAAAGAATAGTTAAATTTATTTTCTTTGACTTATTTCATTAGAACGAAGAATATCCAAGAAAAGGGAATTCATTAAATCAGTTTGCTCGTTTAAAACAAGGTAGTTATTGTCGTGTGTGTGCTTTTTGACTTCTAAAGCTTCAAAAAAGTCTAGTTTACGTTTGTCATTATAAAAGTGTGGTGGTTGTATGCGGTTATTTACTGTAGGTCTATGTTCGGTATCAATAATATGTTTTGCAAATGTAGATGTGTCAGCGTGGTTATTTATAAATGCAGAAATAGGTTCTTTGTATCGGGTGTTAACATTTTTAGAAGTTTGACCTATGTAGATTGCGTTACAATGTGTACAAGGTAATTTATAAACTACAGCTTTTGTCAGGAAACAAGATTTTTCTTTCGCATTAAATAGTAAATCACGCGTCGTGTTCTAAGATTTAAAAGCTACCTTTGTATTTGTACAAGTATTTAAAATTTTTGAAATGTTTTCTGAAATGGTTCCAAAATAAGTTATCGAAACGTATCTGTTGTCTTCTTTGTCTCTAATATTTGGATAAATTAAATTAATCGCTAATTTTTATTCTGTTCTCTCGATCATTTTATGTATTATTTTAACAGGGTAGCCATTATTAAATGCTGTTTGCTTAATTATTGAAATTTCTTTTTCAAAATTGTTTTGTGACATAGGTATTGAAAATCCACGATGTATCATTGAATGGTAGGCTTTTGTGAAAAAGGGTGACATGAATCCTATGGTATGGTTGTGTCAGTGTAAGTTTCCTATATATTGAAACGTCAAATGAATTAATTTCTAACTTTTTAATTGTTAAATCTAAAAAAATTATACAACTGTTAGCTTCTTCTTCTTCTAAAGTAAACTTAATATTTGTGTAAAAGTTATTAATAAAATTCAAAAATTCATTTAATTCTATATGACTACCTTGAAAACATGCTAAAATATCATCTACGTATCTGTACCAAAAGACAATATTATGCGAAAGTTCTGATGTAAAAAATTGGTTTTCTAAATTTTCGATAAATATGTTGGCTAATAAAGGTGACAACGGACTACCGATAGGTAGGCCTTGATTTTGCATATAAATTTTATTATTAAATTTAAAATAGTTTTCTTTTATACATTCGTTAAAAAGATTTATTATTTCTTGTCTTTTAATGACATTTACGTTCTTTTCTATTAAAACGTTTTCTAATAGAGGTGAACATTCCCTAGGGGGTATTTTAGAATACATGCTACAGACATCAAATGAAGTCAGAGAAGTAGTCTCCAAGTCTCTATGTAGTATCTCCTTCAAGTTTCCTTTCCATTTTCTCCCACTAATCCTGCTTCAGTTCCTTTACCAAATATATTATCCTTGTTCTCTGATCTTTGTATTCATTATAGTTCTCGTTAATTTTGTTAGATAAATATGTTTTCCACTTCTGATTCTTGATATTTACCTAAATCTTCACTTCATCGTTCCACCAGCTGGTCTGTTTTCTATCTCCGGTCTCGTTTGTTGTGCCGCATATCTCCTTTGCTGTTTGCAGGATTATGTGTCTAATCTTTTTCCACATTTCTTCCAGCGATACATCAGCGAGATCCCAATTTTATTCATTTAATTTTCTAATTCCTCTGTGTAGGTCTTACCAGTTTCTTCTTCTGCTAACTTATATGTCCTTATTTCAACGACGGTTTCAATCTTGCTTTGCTTCAATATGTTGGTGCTGCGTCGGGTATTTCAGTTTTGTAAGCACTACGAAATGATCCGAATAGATTTTGGTACCTCTTCTTACCCGTGAGGATGCATAGTAAACCAAAGAAACATTAAATCCTTGAGACAGTGGAATGACATATCAAAAAGAATATTGAAGATAGAGTTAGACATTGATGGTAAACAAGGCACAACAGTAATAGTAGCGTATGGACCAAGTGAGGACGCACCAACCACAGAGAAAGATAAATTTTAAAAACAACTGACTGGAACAGCGGAACAGACAACGGGACGACTGATTATAATGGGGGATTTAAATGGAAAAGTGGGTAGGAAAGATGAAGAATCAGGTGAGACAATTGGGACACATGGAGAAAGAACCAGAAACAATGGTGGAAGAAGACTTATAGATTTTTGTATGGTGAATAACCTTATAATTATGAACACCTTTTTTGCACACAAAGATATCCACAAATACACAAGAGAAGTAAAAAGTAGAGGAGAAAAATCGATCATTGATTACGTAATGATAAGTGAAGAGTACAGAAACGAAATGAATATCTATAGCAACCTTTCTTCTGTTGTTTTTCAGTTGACTTACGTTTAAAAATCAAACAATTTTCAAAGGCGTCTTCGTAAATCATTAATCTGCTTTTTATTGAGTTCTGGTAAATTTAGTTACTTGCTAGGTTCATTTATTTAATTAAATTATAACAATTTTTTAGGATAATGTTGTAATGTAAAATATCATTTGTAATTGTTTAATTACGTTTTGTACTGATGTACCACATTTTATTTGTTTTTGTTTCTTGATAAGCTTGAAGGACCTGATTATGTTTTGTTAAATTAAACGCTGTTTTTAGTAACACTTAACGTTTAATAACAACTGTAAACTTATACAAAATTACTTATATTATGGTATGGTTTAGAGTCCATGAGAACTCTACGAAATGAGTAGTGATTATGCTAGCACAAGCGTGTTGCTTGTTTCGAGTCTATATAAGAACTGCCATGAATAAATATCTAATTTTCCTACGCTATCTACCTGAGATAGGTTAGCAGACTTATGGTCCATTGTAAACAAGAAATGACCCTTGTTGGGTTATTCCTAATCGCCTTTAAAATTGCATTGTACAGATGGTAAATATTATAACAAAAAAGGCTACTAAGAAATATGTAAATTTGAGAGGTCTAATCCTCCAGACGAGACGCCTTAACAGTAATAATGGGCCGATTCATTGGTGTGCTCAAAGTTCCTTTTTTTTTATCGTGAATCATTACGGAAAATTATTTTAAAAGTAGAAACCTATTGTTAGACTCCATGTCCTACTGCTTTTTGAACACTTTTTTTGTCATTTGTCTCCTGATATTGGATTTTAGAGCCTAATATCCTCAAAACGGTTTTTCTTAAAATTGTCAGTGCAATTACAAGATTTCTCAAGCATGTTGTACAGCATTGGAAAGCTCTTTTCACAGGCTATCACATGAGAAAAAAATCCAATATGGCTGCCATAATAAAAACAAACGTTGATATATGTAGCTCAAAAACAAATGACAATCCAAAGTTGAGAATAGCACAAAAAGATTACTCTATAAAAAGTGTCCTAATAATGTGCAAGTCTTAGATATGTCAGATCAACGCCTACTTAGATATTGAAGAAAAAAGAAATCGACAAATTTTTCAAAATAACTCGAAATCGAAAAGAAGCATGGCTAAATAACGTCATATTTGGAACGAGCATGAAATTCTACAAAACATTTCTTATTTAACCGTCTCCCTATCTCTAATAATAACAGAGATAGCAATAAATTCCAATCCAGTTTGGGACACACTGTATATGCATCAAGATTATTCAAGATTCTAACTGAATGGGAAACTCGCTTATTAAGATATGAAATATTTTATAACTGTTTGCAACAAAGCAGATGCTGCATCTAGACTTTTTTTATACTTTTATTTACTATTTACCATTAAAAAAAAAACGCGCTACCACAAGTAACTTGCTGCATACAAGTTTTTTAACAAATATATACTGTTTAACAACAGGAATTTTTATGCAAATTTGTTACCATTACGCATTTGCTGCGCCCACACTTTTTTATTATTGCGAATCGACAAATCTTATCAAGTGCCTTTTATTCATTTTTCTCAAGTATCGAAATAAATGTGTGCTTTTCTGAAGGCCTCACTATATAAGTATCAAAATTTTTGAAGATTGTAGCTGAATGGGAAGGATTTAAGATTTGAAATGAATGAAAAACTTTTTTTAATACTTTTATTTACTATTTGATTACCAATTTTTATTATTACAACTCGCTACCACAACAAATTCGCTACCAAAGCGCATTTCCTGCGTCAACACTTTTTTGTTATTGCAAATAGATCCCTCTTATTAGGTACCTTTTATAATTTTTTTTTCAAATATCAGAAAAAATCTGTTAGTTTGGCGATTTAGGTTAAGATAATGAGCTGATGTATGTCGATATTTTCGTTGTATAGAGACTACTTTTATACTGCTATTGTTTAGTTATTGTATTGTTGTAACTGTTATCATAGTTATCATAGGCTAGTTCTATTTTTATGTTGAATATTGACATACATCACGTAGACATTTTAAAAACCTCATCTGTCATCTGTGTTTCATTTTTATTTTTAATTTGATAATTTTTTTGATCAAAACATCATATCATAACATAGCAACAGATATTTATTTGTAGTTGTCATGATTTCGTACTAATTCAATTTTAATCTGTCTGAGAATGCTGTCAAGCAGCGAAACTATAGTCACAGAAACGTTGGAGAACATCCTAGAACTTCCAGAATTCGTAGGGCCACTTGCTCCAGTTAGTTTACACGCTGGCTACGTCCTTCACCAACAAAAACCAACAGTGAAGCCAGAGAAGTAGTCTCCAAGTCTGTATGTAGTATGGACAAGTTTCACCAAGTAAGGGCAACAACAATCAATGGATTTAGGTTTGCTTTAAAATCTTAGAAATCCAAAACAAGGGTTCTTTTAAGTTAATCATAGGTATACGATATCAATACGCAAGGGTGTTAAGCAAATTGCTCTGGCATAAACTTTCAAGACTTCAATGAAAAAATACACTCGACCAATATATTATTGTACATCCGCCTAAATGAATTGGTGTATGCAGGGGTTGCATACATGTAGGGGCTGTCGGTCCAACAATACGCACTCGTAACTATTTTGCCATAAAAGTTTCTTAAATCAGCATTTAATTTATTCTTACATTTTTTCATGCAGCACACACTATGTGAAAACTGGAACCTGTAATGAGCACTAATAAGTACACTTGGAGAAACCCAAATCACCACAACACATATTTCAGAGACCTTACGATCGTTTTGTTGACAATGTCAACATCTTCAGATGAAGAAATTTCTAAACTAAAAAACTAGCTCCCGTGTATTTATATCGCGTCAAGGAAAACGAACTAGTCCGAAGTAAAATTGTCGTCCAAGAACGATCGTTTGTTTATTGTGTAGTGAAACTACGAGGTCAAAGACCTGCTTTTAATCTTCTGGTCTTATGAGCCCTTGTCTAATATAGGTTTAAAGAAATTGAGTTATTTAAGGAATCTCCACGTTCCCTTTCGGAAATGTCCGGTATTTATGAGATTAGTTGCAAAAATTGCGATCTTAAATACGTGGGCCAAACTAGGAGAAACATAGCCACCAGATTTGGTGAACATCTCGCACAGTTACGATATGATACGGTGGACAAATCATGTGTGGCACAACATATATGGGATAATAATCACCACATTGACAAAGACTTGACACTTGTCAAAAATTTTAGACATCAAACTATGCTTGATTCATTAGAAAGTATTTTTATATTAAGGTCTATTAAGAACAAAACTTCATTGACTCGTGGGGCACCTTTAATTTCAAGTCCTTTATTTTCACTTTGCATTTGACCGCTTAAACACTCCTAATTTGTGTGTTAGAATAATGAGTTACTGTCAATAACTCGGTCGGTTACTAACATATACTAATCTCTACGTTTGTCTCGACCTAAAGTCCCGTTCGTTTTGTTTGTATCTATGTAGTCAATATAAATACTTTCACAAAGAATTAAAATCAATATAAATATAGTTTTTATGTAGTATTTTAGTTGAATTATTTATCCTTTGTTAGAGTTAACATGGTGAGACAGACACCCGGGTTTAATTTTCTATTTAAAAAAACATGAGTTGAGTTGATGTTGTTTATCTCACCAGATGTCTTTGTCGGCATGATCCAATATCCACATAATAAATTTCTACATCGAAAGGGAACGTGCAGATTCCTTAAATAACTCGGTTCCTTTAAACCTATATTAGATAAGGGCCTCATAAATTTGTCGACCAGAAGATTAAAAGCAGGTCTTTGACCTCGTAGTTTCACTACACAATGAACAAACGATCTTTCTTGGAAGACAATTTTACTGTGGACTAGTTCGTTTTCCTTGACGCGACATAAATACACGGGAGCTAGTTTTTTAGTTTAGAAATTTCTTCCTCTGAAGATGTTGACATTGTCAACGAAACGATCGTAAGGTCTCTGAAATATATGTTGTGGTGATTTGGGTTTCTCCAAGTGTACTTATTATGCAGCACACACAAAAATCTTAGGCACTAGCCGCCACTGGCTGGTACTTATGTGGACCCGATTCATATATCGCAGGTGTTTTTACAAATACTCAATATAGCTTTTTACGTCACCAAAAATCATTGATTTATCAAAAATATGTATCCAATTCAAAGAGAACGTCAATCGTCACTGCCGTGTACTTGACAGTAATTACTCGAAAGTTATAAGTGTGCCAGAAATACAACTGAAATTTGAAATCTGACAATTCGTTCCAGGTCTCTGTACCAACCTTTTTAATTAATCAAGCCGTCGGTGCAGTGAGCTATTAATTTGGAAATAACTTGCAAGTTATCGAATAAACGACGTCAATCAAATTCACTAGAACGATTGTAAATTCAAATTGGAAATAGTGGTCGCTTTTGTGATGAACGTTGCATCTAATAAATCTTACTATTGAGATGCCATCGCGTCTAACTCCATTTTCGAGTTGATTATTGAATTGAATATGAATCAAATTAAATCACTGAAACAAAACTACAAACGACGAATTTTTTTATAGAAATATTCTTGACATGGGATATTTATATGCATCCAACAATGAAAAACCAACCAAAAAACGTATTAACCCATTTAGATGAATTTTTAAAACCATAGCATTTTTTAAAAGAGAACATAGAGGTTGCCACTGTCACTCGAAGGCGGTTAAATGAATGGGTGAAGTTTTTATATTGCAAATTTTTCGTATAACAAAAATGCTCTAATGAGGATATATATATATATATATATATATATATATATATATATATATATATATATATATATATATATAAGCCAAGACCACACTTTAAAACAACTCATACAAAACCTAACACAAACAAGAACTTACTTCTGGTGTGTACGATGTCTTGGCAGCCAAAAATCTATATTAAAATTGATTACCAAATACGACATATATATATATATATATATATATATATATATATATATATATATATATATATATATATATATATATATATATATATATATATATATATATATATATATATATGGGCTTAAATGAGGTAAGGCAGGTCTAAATTACTTTATGGAGATTGTTAAAATAGTTTTAAGGTGTTTGTTGCTAGTTGTAACAATATTAGGGAGTCAAAGTTATATCAAGGACAGAAAAAGACTCCATAAAATGATATAACGTAGTGCGGGTAAATAAAAATGTATGACAAGTTTAATTAAATAGTGTAAGGTATTATTGTTTGCTAGCTGTTATGTAATTTAAGATGATGTTTTTAAAGTAGTTTTAGGAAATTTAAGAATATTGTTTGATAGTTTTTAAGGATATTAAGATGTAAGAGTGTTGTATGTAAGTTTAAGAAATGTCATGTCATAACCTTAACCTAGATGTAAGTAAGCTGTTTTTATTTACAACAAATGTCAAACTGACATTGAAATTTTAGTAAAGGTTAAATAATCTGTCAGGGACCAACGACAATGAGAAATTATGTATCCGTGGTAATAATGAAGAGGATTAGTATTGTAGCAATTTGTTATGATTTTTGATTTGGAAGAAGGCCAAAAGCAGTTTTTTTAATTAGTTACGCTGGTGACGTGAAAAAAATAAGAATGGGAAATTTTTTATTAAATTATCAGATGGGGATTTTTGGTAGTAAAAAAAAAGTACATTGGAATTTTTATTGAAAATTAATTGATTGAATTTTTGGATATTAAGAAGAAACACATTGGAATTTTTGGGATAAAGTAAACAGATTCAAATTTTAGAGAAATAATTGATTGGATTAAAATTCTTTTGACTGTATGTAAAAGAGTGACATAGGAGAAAAAGGACACTCCTAATAAATTGATTTTGAAGGATAAAAACTTCATTGCGATAATAGTGAAAGGACCAAGCTACGCAGCTAAGACCTTCCAGACCACATACAATGTGAGTGTTTAATAAATAAACTTAAATATATATATATATATATATATATATATATATATATATATATATATATATACTTTGCTTAGAAGACAAAGATAATTCTTACATAAACATTTTTTTGTTTGTTTTTTTTTCTCTTTAACGTCGGCCTATTTCCGCGACTATGGTCAATCACCGACGCCAGGGAGCAGTTTCACCTCACTATCCTGGAAATTTTGCCGAACCCCTGCCTTTCTGTAAGGAGGATAGGGATCTTTAACGTGCCCAACATCGCATGGAAACGGGACCGACGGCTTTACGCTCCCTCCGAAGGGCGGAACGTGCAGACATTCAACTTGCTGAAATACAATGCCAGAACCTCGATTGATGTTAATTTTACAGTTTGTACTGAAAAAGTGAAAGGAGTACCCTGGGATCGAACCCAGTACCCTTCGGTTCAGAGGCATACGTTCTTAACCACCCTGAACCACCGAGGTTCATATATGCATATATTATTTGCCTGTTTATTTAACACTGGTAATTTTTGACACATATTTGTTAATCTGAAGGAAGAACTTTAATCATTTGATTGAGATTTAACGGTACGCTAAGGACTTTATGGAGTTTTGCGAAACCAAACCTTACTATTACTGGACCGAACAGGCTGAGAACTTCAATGTTACTCTCAGAGGTAAGGAATACTTTTTCTCTTTCGTGAATTAAATTCCCAAAACTGCTAAATTTGATAATTTTAAGTTTCATTTAACATTTTAATCAACTGCAGATGCTTAAGCGAATCTTCTGTAGGTTGAATTTCGTGTATAGTGTTTACATGCCGAGGAGTATATTCTGTTAATAGAGAACAGAGATAAAGAAAGTGGTAAGTAAATAGTAGAAGAGTCGTCTCGAGAGAGTTGCGCTAATCCAGATGAAAGCTTCATTGTGTAGCTCTAAATGGAGGCAGGGACCATCTGGTAGTGCAACATAAAACTTGAGACACAATGGCAAATAAACTTACGCGCCAGGGAAATTGTGTTGATTGAAATGCATATAAATAATGTATTGATTGTGTAACGTGCTGCTCTTGTTACATTGTAAACTCACAGTTAATTTATTTTCTGATAACATTCAAATAAGATGAAATAGAAGATAGAGGATTAGTCCTACTTATCAAGACAATCTTCTTAAATGGTGCCAACATAACATAAGTATTTCACAGAGAAATATATTAATAAGTTTAAAGTCCATGTCAAGTTCAAAATGGAACAAACGCGCTTATAACATCCACCTAATTATTCTTCTCCTTAAGCCAGCGAACGCGCACTAGGAGTTGTGGGGTAGCTCGGACACAAACTCTAGGGGTGGGGCACTTTTACAATTCTTTATGAAATTTAATTTAGACATATTGAATAGAGGCAACAAACCGACCTTTGTCACAACACGGCGTGAGGAAGTTTTAGATCTAACAGTTTCCACCCAGTTTCTGGGTGACTTTGTTAAAAGCTAGGCTGTGTCTGGGGAAGTGAGTAGCTCAGACCACAGATACATCCGGTTTGAAATCGCCAAAGTCGAAAGACAGACAGTATGGTACCGGTACCCCCGCATGGCAGACTGGGAAGCCTACAGGTCAGACCTACCAGTGGAACTGCGGGGGATTAAGAGTACCATAGACAACTCAATAGACCTCGAGATTGCAGCAGCCCAATTGCGAGAAGCAATTATCTCGGCCTATAACGCCAACTGCCTCCCGAAAATGAGGGTGTCCACCAGGAACGTCCCGTGGTGGAACGAGGACTTCAGGCAAAGGAGGACGCAGGTTCGTAAGCTGTTTAACGCGGCCAAAAGATCGGGAGCAGGGGATGAATATAGACAGGCCCTAACGACCTATAACAAAAGACTGAGGGGCGCCAAGAAGGAGTCGTGGAGGATGCACTGCGAGGAAGTGGAGAACACGTCCGAGAGCGCTCGACTACACAAGATCCTGTCCAAGGGCACTCAGACCAACATAGGCTCACTTAGAACATCCACGGCAGGCTTTACAAGTTCGGGGGAAGAAACTATGAAAATTTTACTCCAGACGCACTTCCCCGGCTGTAACATAATAAACCAATCACCTCTGGACTAGGAACACTCAGAAATAGAGGCGCCTTATAGGCGGGCATCTAGAGTAAATTGGACAGTCGCTAAAGAGGTGGTTACCTGGAGCAAAATCAGATGGGCCATTAATAGCTTTAAGCCATACAAATCGCCGGGATTCGATGGAATAATGCCCATCATGCTCCAACATGGGATATATATATATACTGGCGCCGGTGCTTACCCTCATTATGAGGGCCAGCCTGGCTCTGGGGTACATTTCGAGGGCATAGATACTGGCCAGGGTTGTATTCATTCCTAAAGCTGGGCGTCCAACAGACCAGGCAAAGTCCCTGAGGCCAATAAGTTTCATGTCCTTCTTGCTGAAAAGAGTGGAAAAACTGCTCGACCGGCACATTAGGGGCGCTGTACTGGAAGCATATCCCCTACACTGCGGACAATATACATACAGAGCAGGATTCTCAACAGAAACAGCACTGCACTAACTGATGCTGAAATTAGAGAATACCCTGGAGAACAGGGAGGTGGCGCTGGGGGCCTTCATAGACATAGAGGGGGCCTTCAGCAACACCTCGGTCGGATCGCGGTTCTGGCAGCTGTCCGGGAGCGTGGACTAGAGGAGACCTGCTGCAGGTGGATCGGTTCCATGCTCAGGGAGAGGGCGGTGTTCACCTCACTCGCGGGAGGGACTCTGTTGGCGGGCGTCACGGCGGGGTGTCCGCAGGGGAGTGTTCTGTCTCCCTTGCTCTGATTCCTAGTCGTGGACGTCCTGCTGGGGAGGCTCTCGGGAGAGGGGTATAAGGTACAGGGCTATGCCGACGACATTGTCATTATAGTCCGAGGAAAGGTCATACAGTCACTGTGGGAGCGCATGCAGGCTGCACTGAATGTGCTGGAAAGGTGGACAGTTGGTCAAGGACTCGGAGTGAGCCCCGATAAAGCAACCGCCATATCGTTTACGAGGAAGAGTAAGGGGGAGAGCCACAGAACTCCCACTTTATACGGTAGGAACATTACAATGGCCAGGGAGGTAAAATATCTTGGGGTCGTATTGGACTGTGCAGACTGTCCAGGGCTCAGACATGGGAAGTCAATAATTGACGAAGCCAGTTCAAATAGAGCTGTGGAGCTGCTAAATCTTAGCAGAGGACAGCTCAGAAACACAACAGGTGTCTTGACGGGACACATGGCCGTCAAGAAACACCTGCATAAAATAGGGCATATTAAAGTTATAGGCACTTAATGAAGCAAAATTTTAGTGCCACTAAAAGTTAGAGAACACGCAATACCAAAATATTGTATGTAATACACAAAAGGTATATTATAATGTTTTAGACTTATGCTACACTTCTCATTTGTTAAAATAGTTGCAAAATCTGCCTCTAAAGACCTTACATATTAAAATAAATAACTTAAGATCATTATCGGTTATCTACCTGTTTCATTGCAGTTTGCCAGAAGCCCTAAGTAGTGTAATGGTTAATATCCCCGTCTGATAAGCGCAGGGAAGCGGGCTCAAATCTCACCGGTGACTGAATTTCTCTTTTAACTTTTTTTTTCGTCTTTGTTTTCATTTTAACGTTATCTGATCAGATTGTGTAATTCCAATATATTTTAGCGACTTTTTGTTGAAGAGAAAAGATAAGCATTTTAAGACTTAATTCTTAATTTAATTTTAATAGTATGTAGATGTTGTTGCCCTTAGTTGGTGAAACCGTGCTACAGTTAACATAGACGTAGAGATTTGTGACATAAGAAGAGGTTGTTTTCTTCTGTACAACCGGATTCAATTTTTATAGCATCCAGAGGCAAAATCATTTTCTCTGTGAAGCCACAGAAAAAGTATATAGTGCTGTATTTAGATCATATTTTGAATATGTTTTAATTTATTTAATTAATTTCTGTTTCTATTAGTTAATTTTCTTGTACAAAATGTTCTTTTATTATCGAATTTTCTTATAAATGAATTTAATGAATTTTCTTTGAAAAAACGTTTGTTGTGAATTTTTGTATGAAACATTATTCAATTGATGGAACATTTAATAAACGAAATTCATCGAAAATAAGGTTTTAATGGATTTTCGTGCAAACAATTTATTTTATTTCCAATTTTAATTACAGGCCATTTTGGATTTGGATGTTGTTGAACTGCAAATCTTTCACAATACCTTAATCTTAGTTGTTGTCGAGATCGGTCAAAGGATTGGGTAATTTTAGGGGTAGCGTTGAATCTGTGGTCGCCCGGTACATAAAAAAAACATAAATAAAAATTTAACTGGCCTTGGCAGTTTTTTAAGGGTCCTAATTCTCAGTCACTTGACTTTTTTCGAAACTCGCTGTTTCCTCAATAGTGAAACTTCTCTATGAAAATTTGGTAGAAGTCACATACTAAACTGCGATATACACGTCAATCAGTAGCGGATGACAAAAACTGTAAAGTCTCACTCGATTCCGCGTCCAACACAGCATCATTAACACAAAAACTAATAAAAAAAGAGGTGAAAAACTAACTGCATAGCCGCTGCAAATCTGTTTGTGAGAGCACAATATCGTCTGAATGACGTTTAATTCCACATATCGAGAGAAGAGCCATCCTTGATTAAAATCACGAATCCCAGTTAACAATAGATAGACTTCCTCCCCGTTCAGGCCCTGTTAGAAGCAGGTCCGTCTAATCAAGAACGGCCTTTGTCAATACATGTTGTATTTGTGATTGATTGAATCTAAAATTGCTTTTGCTTTTTTATCAGTTTGATTGATTCTACTTTATTTATCTAATGTTTGCAGAAAACTGACTGTTAAGGCATTTGAATACTTAGGCATTAAGAATTTAAAAGATGGACATACACGAGTCGCAAACAGACAAATAAGTCATAAGAGATCAATAATTAATTATACACTGCAACAAATCTTTTTAATTTGATGAAATTTCAATTGTCACAATTTCTTATGTAGTGTTGTTCTAGGAAAAACAAAATATAAGTATTCTTAGCCAGATGGGCTTATTTTCCTTATTTTTTATTTATTTGAAGGTCAGTACAGCCTGCTAGATTTTTGGTTTGTTTTGTTCGCTTAACTTTACTTAATTTTAACCGTTTAACATCTCAAATGCAGAGTTTAGTGTATTGTTAGCTTTTGATAATCGCATTAGTGAATTTTCACTAAGAAAATTTACCAATAGAGAGGTATCTATGGTGAGACTTTCGGAAAATTTCTTCAAATGAGCTCGAATTAGGGCCTATGGAACCCATTTCCATAGTCAGTTAATATGTATATATATATATATATATATATATATATATATATATATATATATATATATATATATATATATATATATATATATATATATATATATATATATATACATATTCTTTGTCAGAGGCTAGTTTAAACCCCAGTAATCTGTTGCTCTTGACGGTTCCCAAACTAATAGTACCAGATTCATTCCTCAAAAGAAGCAGTAATTCAGGTGAAGTAAAATAATTGTCAAAGTATGCCGCAGCTAATGGTTTATCGGGAATAGTGTTACAAAGACCAAGAACCAACTAACCCCCGAACACAGTAGAGTTCTCGTTGACGAAAAATTGCACGTTGATATCACTAAAAGTGTCTGCACCATGTAACGGTTGTGTTTTATTCAGCACCGATACTCCCTTACTGACTTAAAGAGAACCTCTAAGAAAGCCTGAAATGATAGCAGGTGACTATCTCTGAAAAGCAATTCAAATTTTGGTTTCGAAATTATTTATTGGAAATTCGATACTAACTTTTTCAATCGTAGTGCCCGCACTGCATTCCTTTTATATACGTTGAAATTAAAATATCATAATATTTGCTTTAAGGAAGAAGATCGTTATTATTATAGAAGTTCCCGGTAAATTACAGGCTGACGTCATAATGATGTGATAGAAAGCCGTTGAGAACCACGAACACCGGCGTAGATCTTTGTGCTGTGAAAAATAGATCTTTATCTCTACCTCCCTCTAACACATGGAACTAGAAAGGGAGAGAACGATGATCGAGCGCACAACGGCCACGAGAAGAGGGCGCGAAAACCAGCCGGAGCTAGGCGTATGACGCTGTCATCGAGAGTTCTACGCGGGCTGTCTAACACTTTTTGGAGATCCACAGAGACAGAACCCTCTATGAGTCTGCGATCCTCATCTAATTGGACTAGACAGGCTTAGAATATTGTATATTTGAGTGGAGAGTGTTGTCACGCGCGTAACTCTGAACTGCGTTGGATGTACTAGAGAGGAGGCCATTGATGTGGAGAAGAAACAAAGTAGGGGCTAAAGCTGAACCTTGAGGGACTCCTGAAATAATTGGATACAGTTTAGAGGAATGGCCATCCCCGACAACAGAAATGCTCCGGTTGGAGAGGAAATTTGCTGTCCAGGTACAGAGTTTTGGTGATAGACCATAGGCCGGATTTTTATTAAGCAGCACTGAGTGCCAGACCTGGTCGAATGCTTTGGATATGTCTAGAGCGACAATCTGGGATTCACCGTTCCAAGAATGGGTGACAAAGGAAAAGAAGTCGGAATTTGAACTGCGCTGACGGAATCCATACTGCATGTCGTGGATTAGACTCTGTTTTTCAAGAAATTTTAGTAATTCGGTGTTTATATACTTTTCCATCACTTTAGAGACGACTGAAAGGAGAGAAATAGGACTGTAGTTGCTAGAAAGCGCTTTGGATCCTTTCTTGGCGACGGGATGTACTCGAGCAGTTCAATAGCTCAATTTGCTATGAGTTAACGTTTGTTGGCTAGGAACCAGTTTTTTCGGGAACATTTTAAGTTTATTTTCGATAAACCTTTTACATTTTCAAACAGTAAAGTTATTTTGATGAAATATGGTACATTCTTTCTACTATATAGGTTATACTGGTAACCAAATTTTATGCCTGCTTTCGTTAAAAAAAAAGATATATTTGCTATTAAGAACATTTTAATGAAAATTCATTACTATAATGCACTTGCTGCGTCCAGATTTTTTAGGTATTGATACCCTGAAGATGGCTTGGCAGAAGCCGCAACGCATAGGTATTTTACTAATTGTGTCTGTTTTGTTTCTTTAACGTCGGCCTATTTCCGCGACTATGGCCAATCACCGACGCCAGGGAGCAGTTTCACCCCACTATCCTGAAAATTTTGCCGAACCCCAGCCTTTCTGTAAGGAGGGTAGGGATCTTTAACGTACTTAACATTACATGGACACGGGATCGACGGCTTTACGCCCCTTCCGAAAGGCGGAGGGTGCAGACATTCAACTTGCTCAAACAAAATACCAAAACCTCGGTTGATGTTAATTTTACAGTTTGTACTGAAAAAGTGAAAGGAGTACCCTGGGATCGAACCCAGTACCCTTCGGTTCAGAGACACACGTTCTTACCCCTAAACCACCGAGGTTGCTATTTTACTAATTAAATTTTATCTGCATGCATAAACCTTTTGCTCTACTTGAAAATATGTCAAACTCAAAAGTTTTGACGCATAGAGATTATTTGATTTAAAAAAAGTTATTATTTGTACAGATATGACGCAGAATAAATATAAGTCACTTAAAAATAAACTAATTGTAGCAACTGAGGAAACGTGGCACGTTGCTTTTTCATATGCGGAATAACATGTATCTGAAGAAATACATTTTGCGATGGGTCGTTATATGAAGCCACCCTACATATATTTTAGACTATTATCAGTAGTCGTATTCTTTTTAAAATCTGTCAAATGCACGACATAGAAAGCTTTTGTGAGAACGTCTCGCCGAAGCCATTGTTGACGTCATCACCGCTTTCATTATATAAGTTGGCGTTGGAGGAGCTTCAGAAATAATGCAGATATTGGTAATGGATTTTTCTCGCTTTCAACTTCTCCCATTTCAAATGCAATCGCTCCAGAAATATGACATTGGTGTTGTAATGTAAATTGATCGCATTATCAGATTCTCTTTTCGTCACAATTAAAAGTACCTAGGTACATTAAAACTTTTTTTACCGAATAGATGAGATTAAATAGTCAGTTAAATAAAAGCTATTCTATAAAGAAAAATAAGTTTATATATATTTTGCTTAAATTAAACCAAGACTTGTTTAAAATTAACTGTTTAAAGGCTTAAGACAGTCTGTATCCTATATAGTAATTTAGAGGCTTCGATTATCAAGACCATTTTTTTCTCCCTCAGGGCTCGTCCGCGTCTTTGCTGCCCCGATAGCACCGCAGCGTTTGGATTATTGTGCATGCCCCTTTGTCTTTTCTACTTCACCCATTACAAAATCAATGTGCCTTGAATTAGTCTGCACAGCAATTGGTAAGGTGAAGTTATCCATTGCTCTGTCTCCGGTCTAGGCTAACCGTAGCAGTTGTTTCTTGACGGCCATGTGTCCGGTCAAGAGTCCTGTTATGTTTCTGAGCTGTACTCCGCTAAGATTTAGCAGCTCCACAGCTCCCTTTGAACTGAGTTACCCAATTACTGACTTCCCATGTCTGAGCCCTGGACAGTCTGCCCAGAACACCTTGTGTTCGTTTCTGACCCAGGACTTAATGGCTCCCCTGGCAGTGCTCTTTTGTGAGACCCAGAACCGATTCTGGTCCCATAAATGGTTCTGATGACCATCTCCTTACGAAACTGTCAGCTTCTTCATTACCTTTGACCCCCGAGTGACCCGGCACCCAGATGAAAGTGACCTCATTTTGCCCAGCCAGGTCGCTCGTCTCGTCTCGGCATTCACTTACCAGTCTGGAATTTACCCGGGGCTACTTAGGACCTTAAGGGCTGCCTGGCTGTCTGTAGCTGTGAGGATCCGCTTGTGGGTGTGGCCCCTCCTCTTGTTCTCTCGCACGCAGTGCAAGATGGTGTACATTTCGGCCTGCAGAACCGTTGCATGGGCTCCAAAGGAAATACTATGACTTACCCTTGGTCCCAATTCGGAACGAACTAAAGGGCTGGGTAACACTTCTGGTAAGATAGTAGAGGTGGGCACTGGCACTAACCCCAGAGCCTGTATCTGGATCAGAAACAACTTGCAGTATTTTACACTTTCAGAATACTGCACCAAGGACATGGCATCCATCCATCTCGTGATCATATCCGGGGGGACCAGGCTGGAAGTAGTGGCCTGCTCGGCCTATTTCCCTGGAGACAGAGATGCAGAACAACCACCTCCAGCAGAGGTGCGGAAATTGATCGCCTACTGCAAGAGGAACAACTATCACCTCGTTATGGGGTGTGATGCGAACTCCCATCACCTGGCTTGGGGAGCACGGACACTAACAGGCGAGGTGAGTCACTATTCGAATACTTATTAGGGGAGGAGCTAGTGGTAAACAACATAGGCTCGGAACCCACCTTTTTTACAGCTAATCGGAGAGAGGTTTTAGATCTTACGATCAGCTCAAGACTTTTGAGCTCAAAAATCCTCAAATGGAGGGTGTCGTCTGAGCCCTCTTGTTCAGACCATGCCCATATCCTATTTGAGATTGAAACAGGCCCTAGACCTGTGGTGGAGTTTCGGGACCCGAGGAGGACGGATTGGGAGGGGTACAAGCAGTCCCTCGCCGCCGGACTTGGGTCCACTATCCCCACAGTGAGGGATCGTGATGAGATAGAGATTGCGGCTGAACAGATTAGGGAAGCTGTGGTCTCTGCCTATCACGAAAACTGTCCACTGAGGTCAAAGAGAGACAGTCGGGGGTCTACTTGGTGGAATAATAACCTCGAAAAACTACGTAGAGAAGTTAGACGTCTCTTCAATCGTGCTAAGATTACAGGCAACTGGGAACAATATAAAACTGCTCTAACACAGTATAACAAGGAGATTAGGAACGCAAAGAGGGAGTCCTGGAGGAGGTTCTGCGGGGACATTGATAGTGTGCCCAGCGGCGCCAGAATCCACAGGATTCTCTCACGCGACCGTGTACAGGAACTGGGATCGATAAAACGACCAGATGGTTCCTTTACTGAATCTCGGAAAGAAACGTTGTAGCTCTTAGCACACACACACTTCCCAGATTGTCTGATCCTGAGCAACGGTGAGGTCCTACCATCTGAGGGACGATCTAAACGTCCCCAAAGGGAGAACTGGCTAGTTGCTCGGAGAATAGTTACAGCCTCGGCAGTGGAGTGTGCTGTGAATCATTTCCAGCCATTCAAGTCGCCAGGGGAGGATGGGGTGGTACCGGTCCTACTACAAAAGGGACTGGAAATTCTCCTACCCTACCTTATCAGGCTGTTCAGAGCCAGTCTGGCCTGGAACTATATTCCTTCCAGCTGGACGGTGGTTAGGGGGGTTTACATTCCCAAATTGGGACGTAATGACCTCCTACCCACTTCACTGAGACCTCTCAGTATTACATCATTCCTCTTGAAGGGATTGGAAAAAATACTGGACGGACACATTAGGGGGAACATCTTACCCAAGAACCCCCTAAATATCCACCAGTATGCCTATCAAACTGGCAAATCAACTGAGTTAGCGCTCAATAACCTCGTCGAGAAGATCACACACTCTCTGGAAAATGGAGAGGTTGCGGTGGCGGCATTTCTCGACATAGAAGAAGCATTTAATAATGCATTACCGATCTCCCTCTACGAGGCCACTATCGCTAGGGGGGTGGAACCTACCATCTGTGGCTGGATTGGAAACATGCTGCACAATCGGACCATTATTACCTCATTACGGGGAGAGGTGGTTAGCGTTAGGGCTGCGAGAAGGTGTCCTCAGGGGGGCGTTCTATCCCCCCTGCTGTGGTCCCTCTTTGTGGACGACCTGCTGGCTATCCTCGAACTCTGGGAGGTTGACGTCCAGGCGTATGCGGATGATCTCGTCATAATGGTTAGAGGCAAGTCTGAGGAGGAACTGTCTAGTACTCTTCAAGAAGCACTAAATGTAGTCAATGATTGGTGTCGAAGGGAACAGATGTCTGTGAACCCTCGTAAAACGATCATTGTCCCGTTCACCAGAAGAAGAAGGTTGGACAAATTAAAACCACCTAATCTTATGGGGGAAAACATACCATTCTCGGACCAAGCAAAATATCTGGGAGTTATCCTAGATAAGAAGCTCAACTGGGACAGACAGTTAGAAAATGTTATCCGCAGGGCTAAGATGTCCCTGTGGACCTGCCGGAGAATCTGTGGGAACAACTGGGAAACAAACCCCCAACAGATGTACTGGCTCTATGTAGTGGTTATCAGACCTATGATAACCTATGGAGCCATAGTTTGGTGGCCTAAGGTACTTCGCGGTACCGCGAGGGCCAAACTGGCTCATCTACAGAGACAAGCATGTCTGATGATAACGGGAGCGATAAGCACCGCACCATCAGTCGCTCTGGAGGTCCTCCTCAATATTCCCCCACTTCACATATGGTTGGAGAGGGTGGCGAGGTGGACAACGTACAGACTAATACAAACGGCAGATAACATGCCGAGGGAAGTCAATCTGAGAGGGTCCGGACTCCTTTATGACAGTGATTGTCACAGGATACTGGGAATGGTCTCAGACTTGATGCCTACAAAAATCAGCAGAGATCTGTCTTTCACGACCGTCCTCCCGGAAAGGGAGGACTGGGACCGGAACCAATCGACCCTGTTGAGAGCGGACCTCTGCTGGTACTCGGACGGCTCCAAAACCAATATGGGAGTAGGAGCCGGCGCCTATGGGGGCAGCACCGATGCTAGACTATCAACTAGTCTCGGCAAGTACGCAACCATACACCAGGCAGAAGTTTATGCCATCGAGATGTGTGCAAGGGAAAGTTTAAAGGACCTATGCACAAACAAATCGATAAAGATATATGCATATAGCCAAGCTGCAATAAAGGCTCTTGGTTCCTACCGGTGCAATTCAAAGACGGTATGGAGTTGTAAATCTGCCCTTAACGAATTGGGCAGCTGTAATGAGGTGTCGCTGGTCTGGATACCGGGTCACTCGGATCATGATGGCAACGTTGCGGCAGACGCGCTTGCCAGGAGTGGTGCCGAGTGCGGCTTTATCGGACCAGAACCGGTGCTGGGAATAACATCTTGCACAGCAAAACGCACCTTAAAAACCTGGACAGATAGAAGGACAATTCAATATTGGCAAAATCTTCCAGGATTAGCTCACTCCAAGGCCTTCATAAATGGCCTGTCTGAGTCAAGGGCTAAGAAACTACTAGAGCTGAACAGACAACAACTGAGAACTCTAGTAGGCCTATATACAGGACACTGCCGCTTGCGGCATCACATGCACCGTATTGGAATCGGTCAGGAGACCGAGTGCCGACTGTGTATGGAGGATGACGAAACAGCAGAGCACGTGCTGTGTTCCTGCCCGGCAGCGGATAGGACTAGACACCTGCTCTTTGGCAAGGTAAAGCTTGCTCCAGAGGATCTGGATCGACTTTCGCCCACAAAGGTTATCGACCTCTGCAGGAGGCTGGATTTGTTGGGCGAAATATAAACATTAGGCGTGAGCCACAATAGACCGTTGGTCGCGGTGGAAGGTCCGGTATGGACCACTCACAAACAACCTAACCTAACCTACCCTTGGTTCTTGCGAATAAACACCTGCCCCCGTCCCAAGTTCCACGCGGGATCCGTCCGTGAACCAGACAAGCGCGTCCCGCGGAATGCCCGGCGTCTCCTCCCGCCATGCCTCGCGGTCGGGTATTTCCCCTGTAAAATTATTTTCCCTGCAGATTCACAGGCTCGCGAAGTCTGACCTCATTTCAAGCATGGACATCTCCACGATCTCCTGAATTTTGCAGTGGCCCATGCAGTCTGCGTTGATCTTCTACCATTCTACTTTGAATATCATTTTAAGCCCCTCTTTTTGTTTGTTAAATTGTGTTGATATTTATTATAGAATCAAGTTAGAATATTTTTTATATGTTATCTGCATATTCGGTTACACATCGAAAGAAATGGTTTATTTAATTTTAGTCCTATTTAAAAATTACGAACCTCCCTGATGTTTGCTTCTCTTTTATATACGACATTTTATAAAATGTTTTTTTTATGTACTCCTCACATTTTTCAACATTTGCTTATAGGATGCTCAAACTAGCAACCTAATGAACATCCAGTCCAGCCAGAAACTCTTAATGAAAAAAATGAATATCTAAATAAAATGGCTGATAAAGAAATTAACGATGAAATCAGGGCTTCCTTGGAGGACACATATGCTATGCAACGTTTGTTCCTGAACAATCCTGTTCCACCTTCTCTTAAGGTTATTGAAAATGAATTCTTCTGCAACCATTGGTAATTCATTGGCATTATAAGAAATTCATGGGCCATGACATTGAAGAATTGAGAAACATGTTTTTATTAAAAATGGAGAAAATTATTCTATGGGAGAAAGTTCTCTAAGGAACTGCTAACAACATGTAATGAGACCGAAAAACAATTGGCATGTGTAGGAATAATCACACAGTTTTTTGGCGAAAACTCGGACAAATTAATCGTTAAAATTGATGGGGTAAGTTATATACCTTTTATAATTCGGACAAGTTCCACTTATATCTTTTTTACCATTGCAGGCTAGTCTCTATAGTCCTAGCCTGGCGTTCCCCATGATAGGCCAGGCTAGGACTATACAGACTAGCCTGCATTGGCACCATACATAATATACCACACACATCCATACAGACACGCACGCACACGCAAATATAAGAAATTGTGACAGCTGATTGAAATTTCATCAATTGTCTTCGATGTTGGAGACAATAACAATCGCAGAAAACAAAATTTGAACACATCCAGGCTGGAGGTAATAAAAAACATAAATGAAATTTATGTGTTCCTAAACAGCAAAATGGAGGTATGTGCACAGCAAAAGAACATTTTGGAAATGAAAGAGAGAAGAATTAAAATTGTAAGAGTGACAGGGATGGCACATCAGAGAAAAGAGAGCCAATCATAAGGAACGAAACCAAAGGACATTCATTTCCAAAATCATAACTTCATCGTCAACTCTGACTTCAAAAGCACTACTCAATTAACTGTCTAAAAAGTGAAGGAGTTCATTGCACTGGAACTAGATACATTGGATGCATTGCTATTGGAACCATTATCATATTTGCAGCAAACGAAAATTTTGCAACTGGAATAAGGAACAGATTAAGATTGTAAAAGTGACAGGAATGACAATTGACACATCTGAGAAAAGAGAACCAATGATAAGAAAAGAAACCAAAGAGCATCCATTACCAAAATCATAACTACATCTTTAACTTTGTCTTCATAAAGTCCAAAAGCACTACACTATTAAATGTCCAAAGAGTGAAGAACAGTTCACTGCACTGGTACTGGACACATTTAAGGCATTGCTGTTGGAACCATTATCATATTTGTAACTTTTCATTTCCTCTAGGTTTAAGAATTGGCTGAATGACCTGCATGTCTCTTGAAAAAACGCCCAGACATTATTTCATTTTGAGAGGAACACATTTTCAAGCGAAAGTTAAAGCTGTTACTTCCTCCTAAAGGGAACTCTTTGCCGGCACATGTTTTTCCTTCTCCTCCGAACCTCCAAACCTGCAAGTCCAGAATTAACAAGTTGCCTCTTTGCTCCTTGTCGACACCCACGGTACGATAGTATTCAGGCTATAAGCCCTCGTGTAGTGTTGTTAAAATAAAAAAATAGATTGTCAGTGTTTTTCAATAATCCGTGTTGCATGTCCTCCTCATTAATCTGGATAATGGAAAGTATACTATAATGCCTCAAATGTGTATACCCGAGTCAACTCCAAATTTATGTCTCCTCTTTTTGATGACTTAAAAGATGGAGATAAAATTAAATCTTAGTTAGGAAAAAAGAACTACAAAGCCCGGTTATTTAAACGGATGGAAAAATACTACCGAAAAAATCTACCACTTGGAATTTAATATAACAGTTGCAGAGGATATTTACTGGCTCCATTTGTTTCTAATGTTTTGAGAGCTTAAAGGACAAAGTTTGGATTTATGTTTCCGTTTGAAAGCATCTTTTTATCAGAGCGAGTACTTGCTGCTCCAAAGACGTCTTTATCTTTATGAAATTCAATTGAGAAACAGACTTTTCAGCTTATAGGATAGTCATCTATCATTGCTCGGAAACTGTATAAGATAACGTTATATTTTAGCATCAAATTAATTCAATTCCAATTAGTTACCTCCACATCGTCATGTGTGGAAATATCGCGTCGGCGACAAAAATTTCAAAAAATTGTTTCGCTTAAACGTTGTAGAAAGTATCAAAACATATAGAAAGCATGATTTGGGAACGAAATTTTTTTGTCTGTCGGTCTGTGTATCGGTCTGTCTGTATTTTTATAGCCATGAAATTTAGTATACAGTTAGTACTCGACAAAGGAGCGGTTCGGATGGTTTTTCCGTCAAATCGCTTTAGCGAGTAGGAGATGAATGGCGGGGTGATTTGGTGAAAATTGATATTTTGTCGTTAAAACTCGAGTAATATAACGTTTTAGGATTTATTTATTAGAAAACTTTTAATTTCATCAAACATCTGGTATTCTGTGCTAAAATTAAATTTGGGATTGAATGTATGGGGGTGGAATATTGTAGACAAAAAATTCGATATTTTTTATTGCTAAAACGGCGTAAAAGGACTCAAGACATGTGGAAAACTTGATGCTAGAACGAAATTTTTTTTTGTCTCTTCGTCTGTCGTTCGGTCGGTCTGTTGGTATGTCGGCATGTACTTCTTTCTGTTAATAGGCGCAATCACTTTCGAACGAATTAAGATGTCATCTTCAAATTTGGTATCCCGTTAGAATCCGGCAAAGGAACGCTTCTAATTGTTTTTAGGTAAGATCTCTTCAGCGGGTAGGAGATAAATAAGGGGCGATTTGGTGAAAATTAACATTTTTTTCGATAAAACTCGACTAACGTAACGTTTCAAAAGCTTATGGGTTGTAATGGGGGGTTTTATGAGCCTTTTACTTTTCTTTAAAACAAAGGTTTTTCAATAACTGTAAATTCTAATTATTGTTACTAAAATTTGAGTAATTATTCATTTAAGTATATTTTAGGGTCGGCAACGTTCGAGGGGCAGAACGTGTATCCACGTTTGCACCCCTTGTTACCTTGAAACAAATATTTAAGTTTTACGACCTTCAAGGAAGGTCGTGCCTAAATTCATTTGGAACACTAAGACTGAGCATCTGGGTCAAATTCCCAGAATTTTACTATATATTCAGTCTTAGCGTATACCCAGTGACCCCAGTACATCAGAGTCACTCTATAAGAAACTGTTAATATGGACTCTAGTTTAGGGCTTCCTAAGCTAATAATAAAACCCAGCATCTAGTTTTTAAAATTACTTTAATACCAAAAAAAATAAAATTTATACAGATAACATTTTAAACACCTCAATAAATTTTAATACACCCTTTAATTTTCAAAGGTTCCGTATGATTAAAATTAAACAAAAGAAAACTTTCAATAATTTTTTGATAAAATTCCCTAATTCCAAATGTTTCTGTCGGATTAAAATTATACTAAAAACTCGAAATTCTAATTTCCAAACCTTAGAATGGATTAAATGTTATACAAACTTGATACCGGTGAAAACTACATTGTTCTTGACCCCGGTATAATTTCCTAGTCTAATAATTGACTCTTTCTTAGCTTAATTATAGCTTTCACTTATTTACCCCTTATTGGTCCCAGCTAAACTCTCATGACTCAAAGCCCTATCTCTTCCTCGTATTATAAAATTTCACAATTATTTCCCCATCCATTAAAATTCCTATCATGAAACAACACCTGAATTTTAATCTGATTTCATTCTTTCTGATTATAAGTCCAGCGCCCTACGGCTCAATTATCTATACTAATTTAGCTTACAGCCCATATAATTCAAAATATACATACAATATTAGTTTTAAGAATTAATTCGGTACTCGAGACAGCTGACCCATTCATTCTTAATAATATTAATAAAAAATTAGGGAACCTTTTACAAAAAAATTTCAACTGGAACGAACTCACCTAGAAAAATCCTAGGCTCTGTAGTCTGCCTTACCAGCCCCTATGGCCGTTGAACCACGATCTTTCGCGATAACCGCCCTTTCAGACAAAAGCTAATTCTCTCACTGAAATCTCACTTATTGTTTCAAATTTACTTAACAGAAACCCTTGACATTTATCGCTGCGGCGGCAACTGCCTAGCCCGGAGGCAGCCGCCTGAACACTGTCCTCTAGATACGTATTTTTTTCTGTCGCCGAGTCCCCAAAAACACTGAGTTTGCGGAAATTTTCTATTGCAACTCAAGTGGTCTATTTAGCGGTTACTTACCCGTCCTATCGTTGCCGGTGCCGTTTAGAATTACATTTCCTTTTATTTTTGCACTCAATTGACCGTTGTACCTCACGCTTTAGCCGGCGGAGCTGGTTTTTTATTTATCAAATTAAATACCACAGAATTTCAACATTGCTCGCGGTCTATATATTTTTATGCATATTATGCTGGATATATTTACGCCTAAAATATTTAGCTCTATGGCGACTTAACTTTTCTGAGATCAAATCACACATTTTTGTATGTAGAAATATCATAAATCTAGATACTCAAACTGTAAGCACCTTGCTTACAGGGTACAGGAATACAAATATTTTCTTTGTAATCAAGTCATGGGCCCTAAATTGTATCCTTGAGAATGACTTTCTGAAGATAATAAATCATTACAGCTATGTGGAAGATATGATTCAACTTGCAGCATTATTTTTAGTTCTTGACAGGGTAGCTTTGAAATTTATTTTGGAACAGATAGTTAATGGATGGGCTACCAACTAAACATTTTTTATAATCTAATACCTAAGTGATAAATTTGCAAACCATTTTCGCTCAATAAATAAGCATCATCTCTCTTATTAACCCAAACATTTCGAACATATCGAACGTCGAAAAGAAACCATATTGACAATCGTTGCTTATGTAATGATTGACAACAAAACAAAACACGTAAAACCGTGGATGAAAAGCAGCATTCTGAGATTGACGTATTCTGTTCGAGTCCAAACAATAGGTCACATACACGAGGGTGATGGTCTCTGATTTCCAACGCCTTCTCTGGTTTAATCGAAGACTTAACCCTTACCCCCGAACATACGCAGAGGGTGAGGGAGCGATCTCTATTCAGTGAAGAGGCTTACGTAATCATTTAATCATTACACATGTCGATAGCGATTAAACTCAAGAATTTCGTTATTATCAGCAGCATATTTTGAAACTGAAATTTGTTGGAATAAAATACTAAAGAATTGGCAAGTACACCAATACATAGTACTAACAGTTGAAATTTTTAATGCAATGTTAACATTATTTGTGTTGTTAACTAAATTAGACTTGTGGCAAAGTGAATACTTGATTATGTCCTAATTTTATAGCCATTTACGGGAGAAGCTAAGCATTGTGAAACACCTCTAATATATATATTTTTTTACATAGATGCCGCCCTATAACCAACCAAACTATAGAATTGGCAAGTACACAACTACATAGTATTACCAGTTGAAAATTTTAATGCGATATTAACATTATTTGTGTTGTTAACTAAATGATGAATTTGCACATTTTTTTATTCTCTTCTTATTCAATTCCCCACATTGTATAAAATCAATTGCCATATAAAATTTAAATTTTTAACTAATAGTTTTCCTGTAAAAATATATAGATAATCAAAATAATTGTCTCCGCGCCAAAACGCAGCCGTAAACAAAGACGGTCTACTGTGACGTCACGATCCGGTATCGGCCAAACGAGTCTCGGTTACTCACACATAGATCCTCATATTATTAGTGTTTATGCGACTTACGTGTGCCGGATAGTTATTGTTATCAACTTATATTATTGTTATATCTATATATCTATATACTATATACTCGTATTAATTATTTTAAAAACTGTACAGCCGTATAGTATAGCTACAGAACTTGGATCTGTCCAAGGACAATCTTATAATTTACCAAAAATTTATGTACTAGCAATGTTTGCGTTTTTTAGGAATTTCATGGGTGCTGAGCTAAAAGGAGTGAAAGCTGGGAGGTATGTGTCTGATATGAACCTTATTTTATCCTGTAAATATCTTTGTTGGATTTTATGTAGCAATTTCTTATAAAATATAATGTAAATAAAAGCATAACCTCAAAATGTTCTCCATTCAAATAATTTACAAGAAAAACATACACTATTTCTTCCTGATTTTCTCATCCTTAGGTACATTAAAGAATAATTTGTTGGGGGTAGTTATTGTTGTGGAAGTACATTTGAGCACTATACAGCACTTATAATATTTATGTCCAGGCACTGTTATATCTTTCGCATTCTCGTATTGTATTTCTGAATCTGCTGAAGTCATCACACAGTCACGCACTAAAATAGATTAAACACAACTTACTACCTTTGAACCTATATTATACACTAAACACCAAAACTACTTAAAATTATGATAAAACTGCTCAGAATTCGATGCAAACACAACGGTATCACGCAGATGTACCGGATCGTGACGTCACAAACCTCATCACCAATCAGATCGCGTTTTCGCCCACCCTGTATTTTTGAATTATATTCAATATTTCAATGATGAATTACTAATTAGTGGTTCACTTTAGGGGGGGGGTTTACTTGTAGACATATATTTTTAGAGTATTTTGCTGTACTTTAAATACGTTTTTCATCAAAAGTAAATTATATGCAACTTCCTCATTAGACTTTCAGACAAAATGAATACTTGATTACGTCCCAATTTTATTGCTATTTACGGGCGAAACTAAGTATTTTGAAACAGCTCTAGAATATTTTTTACGTAGATGCCGCCCTATAACCAACTAACGATTTTTTCAAATTACCAGCTCTGTTACTTTATCCCTACATGGGGACTATAGAAATAATGTAAAGCGAGATGTATTTTAACCATTACTGGAAATATACCAGTTTCGTTCTCATTAGGCCTCATCAGTGCTCGCGATCAATATTAATCAAAATACCTTTAAAGTAATTTGGAATTCATGATCAATCGCCCGATTTGTCCACTGTTGAACATAGGCCCCCCTTATAACAGCCTAGCTCCGCATGTATTGAGTGCTCTGCATCCAGTTGCCGTTAATTTGTCATTAATTTTGTTTTGGAAACGATGAGATGGAGCTCTGCACATTCTCTCTCTAGCCCCTGTAACACCTGCAAAGCGCAGGTTTGTCAAATAATGACCATTTATATTTATGCGCTTCCTAGCAACTACAGGCCTATTTCTCTCCTTTCAGTCGTCTCTAAAGTGATGGAAAAGTATATAAACACCGAATTACTAATATTTCTTGATAAACACAGTATAATACACGACAGGCAGTATGGATTCCGTCAGCGCAGATCAACTGCCGACCTCCTTTCCTTTGTCACCCATTCTTGGAACAAGTCTATGGAACTAGACGGTGAATCCCAGATTGTCGCTCTAGACATATCCAAAACATTCGACCAGGTCTGGCACGCAACGCTGCTTAATAAACTTGCGGCCTATGGCCTACCACCAAAACTATCTACCTGGACAGCAAATTTCCTCTCTAACCGGAGCATTTCTGTTGTTGTGGATCACCATTCCTCTAAACTGTATCCAATTAATGCAGGGGTCCCTCAAGGTTCAGCTTTAACCCCTACTTTGTTTCTTCTCCACATCAATGACCTCCTCTCTAGCACATCCAACTCAGTTGACACTTACGCGAACGAGTGCACCCTCCACTCAAATGTACAATATTCTAAGCCTGTCTCTTTAGACCAATTAGATGACGATCGCAAACTCGTGTAGAGTTCTGTCTCTGTGGATTTCCAAAAAATATTAGACTGGGGAAGTAGAAATCTTGTACAATTCAACTCCACCAAATCTTAGTCTTGCTTTATATCTCATAAGAGATACAGCAGCCCTAGTTATTCAAAGTAATGAGTCCTTTTCACTTGTTGGCATTTCTGTGGATCGAAATCTCAATTGGCACCAACATGTCACATCAATTGCAGAAGCTACTGCTAAGAAATTAGATTTCCCCTTCCGGGCTCGCACATAGTTTTCACCAGTTAATCTCTATACATTATATACTTTACAAATAAAGCCAAACCTCGAATACTGCTGCCACATCTGGGGTGCCGCTGCCGCCTCTACAATTGCTATCCTGGACTCCATTCAGAAGAGAGCTATACGTCTCAGAGGTGACCCTACCCTCACCCAAAGGCTGCCATCCCTTGCCCACCGACGTGCTGTTGATAACCTCACCCTCTTTAATAGATATCTATACGGGCACGGCTCAGAGGAGCTTTCTTCCATAGTTCCTCCACCTACTGCCCCCAACAGATCTACCAGGGAAACAGAGCGAATGTACCCTTTTACTGTCCAGGTCATCGGACATAGAACATCTTGTTATGCTCGTTCTTTTGTCCGGAGGACTTCCAAGTTGTGGAATTCCTTGCCGGCATATATTCTTCCTTCTCCTCCGAACCTCTAAACCTACAAGTCCAGAATTAACAAGTTGCCTCTTTCCTCCTTGTCGACACGCACGGTACGATAGTCTTTAGGCTGTGAGCCCTCGTGGTGCGTTGTTGAAATAAAAATAATAAAAAATGCCCTTTTCTTTCCAGTCAAGCTAATACTACATACAGGCTTGAAGACTACTTCTCTGGGCTTTACTGTTGGGTTTCGTTCCTAATCAAAACATCATAACATAGCAACAGATTTGTAATTGTCATAATCTCGTATTAATTCAATTTTTATGTGTCTGAGGATGCTGTGAAGAAGCGAAACCGATTATAGAAACGTTAAAGAACATCCTAGAACATCTAAAATTCAGAAGGACCACTTGCTAGCTTACGCGCTGGTTACCTGCTTTATTTGCAGAAACAAAACCCAACAGTGAAGCCAGAGAATTAGTTTTCATGTTTGTACATATTATGGACCAGTTTCACCAAGTAAGAGCAACAACAATCAATTAATCCTAAGCTAATGTTTATTTTGGTTGTTTCACCATGCCCTGTATTATACTACACTTTGGCTCGAAGGTGGGGGTGAAGCAAAACAAAGGAATGTCACTATAAACTGTTACATAATATATTTAATTTTTATGTCTTAAATTAAAAGCAAATGGTGTGTGAGACCTGCTTTTTATTGATAGTCTGGCCTACAGAATACGTTAAACCTTAAGCGTTCCACTTTACCCCAAATATATCTACTTGGAGAAAGGGAAGAGCTGTACCAAGAGGATAACTTCTGGGAAAGTCTAGCCCAATTGACAAAATGCGAAATGTAGAAATAACTGAAAAGAACTACTGAAAATAGAGAGTCACTGTTTCGACAACATGGCGACATCACCTTTGGATTATGATGGCAACTTACTGTTGCTGTCAAGCAGCGAATCCGGTTACAGAAACGTTGAAGAACATCCTAGAACATCTAGAATTCAGACGGGCCACTTGCTCCAGTTAGCTGACGCGCTGGCTAAGTGCTTCACTCGCAGAAATGAACCCCAACAGTGAAGCCAGAGAAGAAGTTTTCAAGTCTGTATGTATTATGTAGCAGTTTCACCAAGTAAGGGCAACAACAAGCAATGAATCTTAAGCTAATGTTTATTTTGGTTGTTCCACTTTGCCTCGAAGGTGGGGGCGAAGTGAAACAAAATACACTTTTTGCAAAGAAATGCCACTATAAACTGTTACGCCTTATATTTAATTTTAATATCTTAAATTAAAACCAAATGGTGTGTGAGACCTGCTTTTCATTGATAGTCTGGCCTACAGAATATGTTAGACCTTAAGGGTTCCACTTTACCCCAAATGTATCTTTGAGAAAAGGAAGAGCTGTACAAAGAGGATAACTTCTGTAAAAGTCTAGCCCAATTGACGAAGTGCTAAAGATGGAAAGAAATGAAAAAAACTTCTGAAAATAGAGAGTCGTTGTTTCGACAACCTGGCGACATCACCTTTGGATTATGATGACGACTTACTATAAGAATGATAACTGTTTATAATGTGCATTACTACAGTAAATAAATTATAAAGAATAATATCTTTGTTGCGTGTCTCTTTAACAGAAACTGTTAGCAAACGCTCCCGACGTTTTATATATGATTAGAAGACAGAGATACATTATTGTCGAACTTTTAGCCGAGTGGAAGTTCACAAAAGCCATGAAAGAAACATATCTTTATTCCGTGCCAACAAATATCATTTATAACACGAAAATGGGACAGAAATAGCAAACAAGAATATCAATAATAATATCGGCAACAAAAGACCTTTATGCCTTATGCCGGAGAACAAGATGTATGATTAATGGCCGAACATAACGCTACAGCAAATGGCTAATGTTTCCGGTACCTACGGAAGTTTTCTAAATGGCCACCGAACGATCGCAGCGCCACCCGCTTCCGGCGGCTATTAGTCGTATTATGAAAGGGCGGGACGCGGAGCTATTTGTTTACGTCGGTCAACTGCTCTTCCTTTTTTTATATAAAAGGAGGACTCTAAGTGGATTTGCACTGGAGCGGAGCATAATATCCATTATGTTACAGTAAGTTGTTTCTTATTACCCCGCTTTCTATGTCATTAATCTCCTACAGTTTATTATGAGAGTTGAAAACTGGAATTATTGCCCGCAGTCAATTTATCTTTCTTTACAATGAATGAGATTTGATACTGAAAAGGAGAAAAGAGAAAAAAGGCTCTGAATTCTAAAAACATGGATAATTCGTTGTTTGATATGTAAACGGATAAAAAAGATGTTTTTCAGGCAAAGCGTAAAAGGATTCCTATTGATTGAATGACGACGTAACTGAATAGTGAATAGGTAAATAGGTAAGACGCTGAAGCAGTAATTACCAGAAGAGATATAGACCGGTTTCGTCCTTGTTATAGGAGTCATAAGTATGTCACACCTATGATCCAACAACTCAATGATTCAACAACTCAGCCTTAAAGCATGCATTGCAGTATTATGTAGTTTCTTTTCCCATCCCCCTTCTTGTTCTCCTCTGTGTGTGTGTGTGTGTGTGTAAGCTGCCGTGTAAGCCTAAAACTAGCCAGGCTAGGACTACACAGAATAGCCTGCAATGGAAGACTGAAGATCAATCCAGGCTGCAGGGGCCACTGCAAAATTAAGGAGATCGTGGAGAAGCCCAGGCTTGAAATGAGGCCAGACTTCGCGAGCCCGCGAATCTGCAGGGAAAAGAACTTTACAGTGGAAATCCCCGACCGCGAGGCATGGCGGGAGCAGACGCCGTGCATACTACAGGACGCGCTCGTCTGGTTCACGGACAGATCCGGCGAGGAGCGTGGGACGGGGGCAGGTGTTTATTCGGAAGGACCGAGGGTAAGTCATAGTGTTTCCCTCGGAGCCCATGCAACGGCCTTTCAGGCCGAAATGTACGCCATCTTGCACGGTGTGCGAGATAACAAGAGAAGGGGCTACAACAACAAGCGGGTACTCATAGCCACAGACAGCCACGCAGCCCTTAAGGTCCTAAGTAGCCCAAGGGTAAATTCCTGGCTGATGAGTGAGTGCCGAGACGAGACGAGCGACCTGGCTGGGCAGAATGAGGTCACCGTTAACTGGGTTCTGGGTCACTCGGCAAATGAAGAAGCTGGCAGTCTCGCCAAGAGAGGGTCAGCAGAACCATTTATTGGACTAGAACCAGCTCTGGGCGTAACAAATAGCACTGCCAGGGGAGCCATTAAGTCGTGGGCCAGAAACCAACACAAGGTGTACTGGGCAGACTGTCCAAGGCTCAGACCTGGGAAGTCAATAATTGACGAACCGGGTTCAAAGAGAGCGGTGGAGCTGCTAAATCTTAACAGAGGACAGCTCAGAAACATAACAGTTCTCTTGGCGAGACACATGGCCGTCAAGAAACACCTTCATAAAATGGTGCGGTTCTAGGGGGACCTCGCATGCAGACTCTGTGGCAAGGAGAGGAATCAGCCCAGCACATCTTGTGCAAATATAAAGCTCTGGACCGCAAAAGACAACTGATCTACGGTCAGTCTAGACCGGAGACAGAGCATTATAAAACTTCACCCTACCAATCGCTGTGCAGACTAGTTCAAGGCACAGTGATTTTGGAATGGGTGGACTGAAAAGACTAAGGGCATGCACAATAAGCCAAAGGTTGCAGTGCTATAGGGGCGGCAATGCCGCGGACGAGCCCTGAGGGAGAAAAAAAAGCTTAAAACTATCACAAACTCGGAAATGGTGCTTTACGCTTTTCTCCACTGTAGTGACTATATACAAGACGGTGGCGTTAAATGTACGTGTTGTTTTCTATCGTTTGTACTAGTTGTCGAAATTGGTGGAATATTGTTACATTTGTGTTATATGACCATATATACAATGTGTCCCAGATTCGCTTCCCTTTACAGGGATCTCGGCCTATATTATACATACAGCAAAGGTTAAATGAGCAAAGTTTTAGAGGTAGCTTAGTGCATTGAACATCCGGCTTCAGGTTTACGACTGGTCAATTGGTTTTGGAAATATCGCCGAAAAAACCAAAATGGCGGATTTCGTTTTTCGCCAGTAAATCCGAAACGGTTAGATTGACACCTGTCAAAATGTTATATTATTGGGACACTTTTTTAAGACGAATAAGATGACGTGTATGACATGTCTCTTTCGTTTTTTCCTATCCAGCAACCCGCCTCAACTTGCATTGTTCTTATGGCCGCCATATTGGATTTTTCCATTTTTAGAAAGAGCGTAAAATTTCCAGTCTAGTATCTCACAAGTGCAGGAAAGATGTGAGTATAATTAAAATATCACGCTTCGTAAAGTTAGATTTTTTTCTAACGAGGCCATGTTTTATTTGTCAGAAAATAACATTAATACGTAATGTATAAACGCATTCACTTTTTTAACAGAACATGAACGTAAATAACGCCTTAACAGTAATAAGTCTGATTCATTTTTTAACTGCTTCGTAACTGGTTATCAATTTACAGGTTTGCAAAATGACGTCCATTTGAATGGAGACATTTTTAACAACTGTAACTGTTTTTTGTACAACTCTAACAAGTGTATTTCTGTTAATACTATTTCTAAATGTGTCTAAAACTCTTTGTGTCAGGACTTCTATAGTCGCAGGAGGATAACATTCATAGACCTCATTCTTTGTGTAACCTCAGAGGTAGAAATCAAAGCGCGAAAGATCAGGAGATTTAGGAGGCCAAGATATTAGACCATTTAAGGAAATAATTATTTCGTCAAACTGCTCTCTTAGGAAATTTCTGTCTGGAATGGTGTTGTGAGCCAGACATCCATCCTCTTGAAACCAGGTTCTTCTAAACTTATCTTCGGTTAGAGTAGATCGTAAAGCCGGCACAACCTGGTTTTGCAAAAGCTCTAGGTACCTCTGTCCGTTTAGGTTAGAGTCAAACAAAAATGGTCCTACAAATCGATTTCCTGAAATGATTAATAATTAACAATGGGTGCCCAATTAAGAAAGGGAAGTGAGATTAAATTTCCAATGATCCCACAGCAAACGTTAATTCCAAATCTGGTTTGTAGACGTCTCTCTGCCACTTCGTGAGGGTTTTCCACAGCGCAATGATGAGTGTTGTGCTTGTTAAAAGCTACACAATTCGTAAACATACTCTCATCGGACCACAAGACATGATTAACAGAATCGTGATTTTCATTAAACTTCCTAGTATACCAATCACAGAATATTTTAACAACACACCACGACGGCTTACAGCCTAAATACTATCGAACGGTGGGTGTCGACAATGAGGAAAGAGACAACTTGTTAATTCTGGACTGGAAGGTTTGGAGGTTCGGACGAGAAGGAAAAACATGTGCCGGCAAGGAATTCCACAACTTGGAAGTCCTCGGGACAAAAGAGCGGGCATAACAAGATGTTCTATGTCTGGTGACCTGGACAGTAAAAGGGTGCATTATTTTTGTTCCCCTGGTAGATCTGTTGGGGCAGCAGGTGGAGGAACTATGGAAGAGAGCTCCTCTGAGCAGTGCCCGTGCAGTTATCTATAAAAGTGAGAGAGGTCACTAGTAATCAGTGAGCAAGAGATGGCAGCCTTTGGGTGAGGGTAGGGTCACCGATAAGACGTAGTCTCTTCTGAATGGAGTCCAGGATAGTGAGTGTAGAGTCGGCAGCGGCATCCCAGATCTGGGATCAGTATTCTAGGGTTGGCCTTATTTGTGTAGTATATAAGGTATAGAGATTAGCTGGTGAAAAGTAATTGCGAGTTCTGTAGAAGAAACCTAATTTCATAGGAGCCTCTTCTGCAATTGATGTGACATAATGGTGCCAATTGAGATTTCGATCCATAGAAATGCCAACAAGTGAAAAGGACTTATTACTTTGAATAACTTCGTTGTTCATTGTGATAGGTCTAGGGCTGATGTATTTCTTCTGAGATAGAAAGCAAGACTGAAATTTGGTGGGGTTTAATTGTACAAGATGTCTACTTCCCCGGTCTAATATTTTTTGGAGATCCACAGAGACAGAACCCTCCATGAGTCTGCAATCCTCATCTAATTGGGCTAAAGATACAGGCTTAGAATATTGTATATTTGAGTGGAGGGTGCTGTCGTCCGCGTAATTGTAAACTGGGTTGGATGTGCTAGAGAGGAGGTCATTGATGTGGAGAAGAAAGAAAGTAGGGGCTAAAGCTAAACCTTGAGGGACTCCTGCATTAATTGGATACAGTCCATCCACGACAACACAAATGCTCCGGTTGTAGAGGAAATTTGCTGTCCAGGTACAGAGTTTTGGTGGTAGGTCATAGGCCGGAAGTTTATTAAGCAGCGTTGCGTGTCAGAATGCCTTGGAAATGTCTAGAGCGACCATCTGGGATTCACCGTGTAGTTCCATAGACTTGTTCCAAGAATGGGTGAGAAAGGAAAGGAGGTCGGAATCCATAATGCCTGTCGTAGATTAGACTGTGTTTTTCAAGAAATTTTAGTAATTCGGTGTTTATATACTTTTCCATAACTTTAGAGATGACTAAAAGGGGTGAAATAGGCCTGTAGTTGCTAGGAAGCGCTTTGCATCCTTTCTTGGGGACGGGTTGTACTCGAGCAGTTTTCCAGTTACTGGGGAATATGCTTCTATTTTAAGATGTCTGAAACAGACGAGTCAGGAGAGAAGCAAGTTCTGCTGCCCCCAACAGATCTACCAGGGGAACAGAGTTGAGCTCTTTTTTCCCGAGGACTTCCAAGTTGTGGAATTCCTTGCCGGCACATGTTTTTCCTTCTCCTTCGAACCTCCAAACCTTCAAATCTAGAACTAACAAGTTGTCTCTTTCCTCCTTGTCAACACCCACGGTACGATAGTATTTAGGCTGTAAGCCCTCGTGGTGTGTTGTTGAAATATGAAAAAAGGAAAGTAAATAACGTAGTCGTCACAGTGTAAATATTTCGTTATTTTAAACACACCGGTAACACTAGACGTTATTCGCTAAATTGAGACTCAAAATCGTACTTTACGCTACAAAATTTTTGAGGTAACTTTTTATCTTCTGTTGGGATTTTTAGTAAAATATGTTTTTACAATTTTATGAACTCAATTTGCACCGTTGATTCTTATGTAAGTGGTACATGTGATGCCCCCATAATCGAAAGCTTTCTAAACAAGTCCGTTAAAAACGCCAAAAAAATATAATTAACTACCTATAGTACAATTGCGGTATCTATACAACAAATGTAAGTATCGTTTCTTGTTTTCTCACATTACAAAGCAGATAATCAACTCAAAACCGCAAACCCAAGACTCATTAATAATAAAATACACGGATAGTCACAGTTCGTCATTGATTAATCCTCAGATAATCAACTCATGACAGTAAAATCATCTATTACTTAACATTCGCTCCGCCTCCAGCGCCATCTTGCGTCCGACCCTGTACATCAATCTAATTGATAAAGATCATTCCTCATTGGGAGCATCTGTTCGTTCTTCTTCAATAGTCAATCATTAAATACGTTAATGGTTGAGAGCTTTTGGTTCTCTATATACAAAACACCCAACTACATTCAATACCTAAATTTACTATACGAGGGAATAGCAATATAACAAAGCAAAAACTTAAAATTATAAACTACATATACCTAACAGAATATTTAAACATATAAAGCCTAACCAAACGTATTTATTGGCAATCAGCACTAGGAATTTACGCCAAACATTCTTATGTTGAGATTTGACGCATCAACAAGGCAATAATTTATTATTTTTTTAGAATGATAATTCAGACTTAAGAAACAAATGTTTCTATTATATGTAGTAGTTATGCTACTGCTACGTGTATTCTTCATATATATATATATATATATATATATATATATATATATATATATATATATATATATATATATATATATATATATATACATATATATATATATATATATATATATATATATATATATATATATATATATATATATATATAAATCTGTGATTTATTAGAAAACGCGCACAGGTACTAGCGTTTTCTCTAATAATTATATTCTTGTAGGTACAGGTATATAAAGTTTAATTTTATAATACAGGGTGTTTCAAAAATGATGATCTATGTTACAGGTGCACATTCAGCACAAAAAAAATAGACTAGTTTTTGATATAAGCATGGGTCCGCAAAGGCTTAGTGTTTTAAATACAGCGTGTTAAAATTATTTGTTTTTGTCAGTTTTTCACGAATAAGTCCTAGTCAAATTAAAATTTTGACGTGAAAATCGGCATGTGGGGGTTTTCGAGGGCAATAAATTTAAATATGATATTGTTAATAACACTGCTGGCAGAGGGCACCACCTGTAAGACATGGCTTGCATCCAATTGGCTATATTGGCTTTATTGCATATGTATATTTGATTTAAATCTCTCAGACACACCATTTTCGACATATTTCAATTTTTGTATATCGATGTCGCTCAAAAATTAATTCTGCGACAAATCATAGGAATACATTTTTCACCTTTTAATTGCTATCAGTATGTTTAAACTTAATTTTCTTATTCTCTAGTTACAAATTTAAATCTTACCAGAAAAAAGAACTGACAAGACCCAATTATAAAGATAAAATAAAAAGCCATGGTATCAAACTTTGAACAAACCATTTAACAAAGTGATATCCATCGTTACAGGACTTGACTTTTGCGTTTTCGTCGTGACATATACTACATTTGATTTTTACGTTTGAGACTACTCACTATTTTTAAGTAATTAATTGTATTGTCCGTAATTTTTCTAATTAATATGGAAGTCTTTACCAACACTGAACTAACAGACATGCATGTATTCACTGTTATAAGGCTAAACGACTGTATGAAGAAGCCTTCCCAAATCGGAGAATTCCAGACAGAAGGATGTTTCAACGGATTTACATCCGTCTGCGAGAAACAGGTACATACTCACATTATGTAATACGTCGATCTGTCTCTTTCGAATATATATATATTTTTTACCAGGTACCCTTAATAAAGTTACTGCTGATCGAGGCAGGCCACGAAGTGCACGAAATCCTGATTTTGAAGAGGCGGTTCTGGATGAAATTGAACAAAATCCAAAAATAAGTACTAGGGAAAAGGCCAATCATCTAGGAGCATCTAATGCAAAACGATATGGCGAGTTCTTCACGAGCAACAATTGCGTCCACATCACATCCAACGTGTGCAGGCACTATCGCCTGAAAGAGATTTTATATCTCGCCTACAATTTTGCCAATGGTTTCTTCAACATAATAATGTAGATAACTTGTTGAATTGTGTATTGTTCACTGACGAGTCTGGATTTAGGCGCGACGGGATCTTCACATTTCATACAAGCCATATTTGGGCTGACGAAAATCCCCACGCAGTTTTTGAAAGGCATCATCAACAGTAATTTTCCTTAAATGTATGGGCTGAAATTGTAGGGTGTAATTTGATAGGACCTTTTTTTTACCTTACAGACTTAATGCTACAACTTATTTTGAATTCCTGCAAAACCAACTAAATGGTTTATTAGAAAATGTACCTCTTGACATAAGATATAACCTGTGGTTTATGCATGATGGAGCCCCCCCCCACATTTCGCCCTAAATGTCAGAAATTACCTCAGCAATACTTTTGGACGCAGATGGATCGGACGCGGTGGACTTTAGCCATGGCCGGCTCGATCTCCTGATTTAAATCCTATAGACTTTTATTCATGCGGGAATCTCAAAAGTATTGTTTATGAAGCAAATGTTGAAAATGTTGATGATCTGCAGCAAAGAATTGTACTTGGATGCGAACAAATTAGAAATACACCAGAAATATTTCACAGATTACGACGTTGTATGCTTCGCAGAATACGAAAGTGTATTGAAGTGGAGGGTGGCCATTTTAAACATTTATTGTAGTGAGGTATCATAAAATGTTATAAACTTTTTTGTTTGTTGTGGATGACATACTTGTTGTCTGGCCGGGTCCCACAGAATAACTACATCATTTCTTGACTTGGCTAAACAGCTTACATGTCAATATGAACTTTACTATGGAGTTGGAAGAAAATGGTTCCATTAGCTTTCTGGACCTGAAATTGACGAGATCCATCAACAACATTGAGTTTGAAATTTACAGAAAACCAACCCAAACAGATCACTTAATTCCATTCAGATCATGTCATCACATCTCTCATAAACTGGCGTCCTTGAGGTTTTTGATAGACAGGCTTTTTATAATCCCCGTGTCACAGATAAAGTTTGAAAATGAGCTAAATATTATCAAGCAATTATCCACTAACAATGATTATCCTATCAGCTTTGTCGATAGACTGATCAGGAAAAAAGTCGCCAAATTCTAAGAGAAGACAGTTCAGTCATCCCAGCATCTCAGACAGCACTTGCTACTTTCCGTTGACATATTGTGGACCCATTACAAGTGCCATCACAAAATTTTTAAAGAGAGACAATGTAAAATTCGGTTACAAGCCTAAGAACACCCTGAACAAGATGTTAGTTCACAATAAAGATAACATCCCCCTCTTGAAGAAGTCAGGAGTTTATTGCCTTAGCTGTGGAAATCCTGATTGCAACACTGTGTATAGTGGTAGAACTGGGAGAGCTCTAAACACGAGAATTTCCGAATATCCCAGGAGCAGAAACAATGCTGATAACGTCACTTCAGCTTTTGGTTGCCACCTCAGACAGACTGGTCAATGTTAAAATCCTTCACCTATCCACTTTTGGAACTGAGTAGTTCGTCCTTGAAGAGATGGAAATCTACAGATACACCTGCAACTCCAACAACACTGTTCTAAATACTTCTAATACCAGTGAGATTAACTTTCTGCCAATTTATAGAAATATACTGAACTAGTGCCATCTACAGTGAAAAACCTAAGTATTCAGTGGAGTCAAGGAGCCCGGAAATGTTACGTGTTCTGTGCTGCTCGGCATGGCCGGGTAGATGTCAATGTCACTTGTCTGTCACTAGTCACTTTTAGCTAAAAGTCGTAGTTCATTTGTTTGCCCCCTTCCCGTGCACTTCAGATATTCGGCTTTTAACTGTCCTCCATTTCAAATGCGAAATTTTTTATTTGTATTGCCGTTTGTCCATTGCTGTGATTTGAGGTTTTAATGCTTCTAATTCTGTCTTCACCCATATAGTGCAGGGAAACAAAAGCGACAGTCGATGAAAACAGCCACTATGATAGATTTCATGTAAGGTTCAGATCCTGTTATAAAAAACAGAACGCAAGTATGTTTAGCCATTTTGGTTTTATTCTTTATAGGTATCATAGGTTTAACTCAGTGTTTTTCTCTGAAAGTTCTGCTCTGGTTGTGCAGCCTGCCTTGGCAGCTTCTCTATCTATTTGTTTAAAGACCTTAGATTGTGATGTGTCAGTGCACTTTTAAACTTAATTTACACGGGTTTCTACCTGTTTTTTTGCTATTTTTACTGCTTTTGCATTATTATTTTTGCTGCTTAGAGGTGCCTCGACCAAGCTTTGGACATTTTGATGTTTTTACCTTCTCAACTTTTAGCTTTTAGCTTTGATTTTATTAATGTAACTGTTGTAGAGCATGTTAGCTTTGACTTTAGTTTGTGTTTAGACTTTGCTTGTAAGACTGTTTAGAATTTTGTAACTGCTTGTATCGTGTGATACTTGCCGACCTACCAGAAACTTTGTTTCTGACACAACCACTTTTTGTTAGGTTTCAGGAAGACCCTGAAGATGGCCAGATATATGAGTCGAAACGCGTAGGGCTTTTACTAAATAAATTCCGTCTGGAGTATAGCCTTGTTCTGTTCTTTTTTACCTTGGAAATATGTCTAACCCAGACGTTGTGACGTTCAGAAATTACATATATTACCGATAGTTTGGCTGCTTAAGAAATGAAAATTCTCCATATTACCTTATTTGGTTACAACAAAAAGGTTCAATTTAATGTAGCAACCGTTCATCGTTTTTGGGTTATTTCAATTGTTTTCCAACTTTTCACGTTTTTGGCACATTGCAAAAACACATCACAAATTGTAAAAAGGCGTTTGTACCAGCAGAGAGCTAAGTCCCAAGGAAATGACGCATTCAGAAAACTTTTTATTTGTATTACTCGTCCAAAAAATCGAGCTGCCGTATACAGGCACTCTCAAATAATGGCTGAATTTGAAAAGTTATAGCACAAATGTTTTTAGTGTTTCCGTAGGAATGATTTTTGCGAAATATTGGTAATTAATAATAAATGTTTAGCAAGTAATTGTAAATAAAAGTTATCGAAGTTCTGTGAAATTTTTAATATAGCTTAACATTACTGAAGGCAATTTCGGCCAAAAAATGGTGGATTTTTGTAAAAGAAATTTTTGCAAAATTTCATAAAAAAATTGTCTACTTAGGTCATAAAGCTGTTTGTTAATAATTATATATTCGCAGGTGTGTAAATAGCTTGAAGATGATCGTTGGCCAGGAAAATCGGAACAGTTTTTTCTGGAACCTTTTAAGATTTATTTTCGGAAAATGTTTGTACTTTTTAAAACAACAAAACTATTTTAGTGAAATATGGTACATTGTTAATACTATATAGATTATACTGCCAACCAAATGTCCCTTTAAAAAACAATACATATTTGACATTAAAAATATTTTTACGAAAATTCTCTACCATAACGCAATTACTGCGTCCAGACTTTCATTCTTGAAATACATGTGTAGCTTTTATGTTGTCAATTGCTTACTGCGTCGGTGATTGGACATAGTCATGGAAATAGGCCGATGTTAAAGTAATATTTTATCAAAATTACTTATGGTTTGAAAATATACAAACATTTTCCGAAAATAAACTTAAATTTTGGTTTCCTGCTTCGTCGTGGGATTTTCCTTCCCTGTCGCGTGCATACAACCACCCTCACTGCATAAACCACAAGAAAAATGTCTTGTTCCTACCCGCCTAGGAAGTTACGGCACCTGTGGGGATAGGGGTGCTGTGCTGGGTAGGCAGGGTTTAAGGGGGATATGGCTTCAAGATGTGAAAAAGACAGCTTTCAAGTCCCTTTTATTCGAATTCTCTGCTTATATTTCTTTTTTACTACATACCCCGCCCAGCACCCCTACTCACTTCTGGTCCCGTAACTTCCTTGGGGGGTGTGAACAAGAAATTTTTCTTGGGGTTTATGGATCCAGGGCGGGCCCTAGGCAGGTTTCTGAAAAGCGTTCGGGAGCTAAACTGCAAATTTACCGAAAATTCGCTACCAAAACGCATTTACTGCGTCCAGATTTTTTTCTTACAAACACATCATACTTCGATAAAAAATGCAAAAACGCATTAACGAATTTGTTCTACGAAAATTAGCTAAAAAAAATTATACACCCCTACTCACTCCTGGTCCCGTAACTTCCTTGAGGGGTGTGAACAAGAAATTTTTCTTGGGGTTTGTGAATCCATGGGAGGCCCTAGGCAAGTTTCTGAAAACAGTTTTTTGAAAAGCGTTCAAAAGCTAAACTGCAAATTTACCGAAAATTCGCTACCAAAATGCACTTACTGCGTCCAGATTATTTTCTTACAAACGCATCATATTTCGATAAAAAATGCAAAAACGCATTAACGAATTTGTTCTACGAAAATTATCTAGAAAAAAGATTATACACCCCTACTCACTCCTGGTCCCGTAACTTCCTTGGGGGGTGTGAACAAGAAATTTTTCTTGTGGTTTGTGGATCCAGGGGGGGGGGGCTAGGCAGGTTTCTGAAAACAGTTTTTTAAAAAGCGTTCGGGAGCTAAACTGGAAATTTACCGAAAATTCGCTACCAAAAAGCACTTACTGCGTCCAGCTTTTTTCTTACAAACGCATCAAATTTTGATAAAAAAATGCAAATATGCAGTAACGAATTTGTTCTACGAAACTTAGCTAAAAAAATTATAGACCATTAAACCATAAACTTCACTAAACCTACAGCGGAAGCATCAACTTAACTAAACCGACAGCCAAAGCATCAGAGAAAGGGTCTATTTGAAATGAATTTTCTGTAAATATTTTAGTAAAATGTAGGGCAATGACGGTTGAATCTGAAACTTAAGGGTTTGCAACATTTTCTTTTCACAATCCGTATTTGTTTCACATTCTTTGCCTAAACATTGCCAATTTTGACGTTTAAAATTGTGAGTTTGGCGTTTTGAGGAAAACTCCAAAATTTGTTTCTTTAACTGCCCATAACTTTTAAAACTAGAGACCTGAATGTTGGTACAGAGTCCACTCTTTATAATACAAACCAACTTTGGTTGCCCTTACTTTGCTATTTCAGGAGATTCGAATTTTTGTATAAAGAAAACCACAATTTTCCGAGAAAACCTGGTCCGATTTTCCTGGCTAACGAACTTGTCCAAGCCACTTGCAAAAGGAAGGTACTCACCAAATTTGATCAAGATTGGTCCATTATTTTTTTAATTATCGGTCGGATATATATATATATATATATATATATATATATATATATATATATATATATATATATATATATATATATATATATATATATATATATATATATATATATATATATATATATATATTATATATAAACACAGATCTCCTCATTAGCGAATTATTTTTTAATTCGCTAAAAATGTTATATATTCCTATTAACTGTTGTACCACTTACAACATTAAAATGCTCAGTGATTTACATGTTTATTTACCCTCTTAATTATTTAATTATTTAACTTTTGACTTGTATTTTATTTGGGTAAATAAAGAACAATATTATATTATAGTAGTGTCATTGGCACAAATGTAAAATTTCTGGCGAGTGTAAAATGCTGTAATATAACAGATATCCCCTGTACTCTCCACTTAACACACAAATAAGTGTGAAACCCGTGTTTGCCGACACCTCAACCATAATTATAATTATAGAGTGGAGTTTTGTTTGATAGATTTTCAATGATTATTTTCTATTATTTGCTGATGTTATCACATATGATTGTTGGGTTGGGTAATTCGTGATTGACGCGATGAGAAAATGAATTAGTTGGTGAATTGAATAATGCATTGATGTTTGTCTAAACGAATCAATTCATTGTTGGCATTGAATTATATGCAGAACCGCGGACGATTAGCAGTTAACTAATGTAAATATGTTTTGCTGCTCATCAGATATTTTAATTCAGACAGAAAAAAAATTGCTTTTCATAATCAGTTGCAAAATGAAGTGGAATAGACAGTAAATAGAAACATTGGATACCTTACTACATTTAAAACAAAATAACAGCAGCCCGGATGGTCCATGACCTGGGCTCGATTCTCAGCAGAAGAGTCAAATTATTCAGACATTCCGACAGCCCCCCTAAACGTGACATACGCACTGTACGCAGACGACACTACCATCGTCAGCAGCTCCACTCAGCCGAGGATAATAACCGAACGACTTCTGACCGCCGTAGTCGAGCTGCAATCATGGTATAGGAAATCCCTTCTAGCCATAAACCCCGATAAAGGTTCAACTGTCCTATTTTCCAAGAGGAGACACACACCCCACGAACACGTATCATTAGACAACCGTCTAATTCCCTGGCAAGATTCCGCCAAATACCTCGGGGTTTTTCTCGACAAACACTTAACATGGCGCCCCCATGTCGATCACGCCCGCAAAAAAGCCTCGATGTTCATCTCGAAGCTGTTCCCACTTCTAAATAGAAATTCCAAATTGTCCATGAACAATAGGTTGCTCATGTACAAAGTCATTATCCGGCCAGCCTTGACCATCAAGATCCTTCAAATCATCCAGAATAAAATTCTGAGAATGGTTACCGGAGCGCCATGGTTTGTCAGAAACAGTCAGATTCACTCTGATCTGGAAATGCCTTCGATACTTGAGTTTATAACTCAACTATCCACAACTCAGTTCGCAAACGCCGCTTCTCACCCAAATGCTCTTCTCCGTAGTTCCACCGACTACGATGAGCAACTTCCAAGCATAAGCGTCCAAAGCTTATACTTACCCGCTAACGCCCCCGCGGTAAAAACATAATGGAAACATTCAAACCCAAAAAGTCATTGTGTGAAATCTTTCCGAAGGAGGTATGGACTAAGGTCCGGTACTCCCAGGGAGGGGGTTTTAGTAAGTACAGTCTCACAGTACCTCGATATCCCACGGCACTACCGTGTCGTGAATGGGGTCTGCATGAGCATTTCCCCCTCCTGTATAAAAAAAAAGTCAAATTATTTTTTAATACATTATACCTACTGTACGTTAACATCAATCAAGGTTGTGGCATCGTGTTCGAGCAAGTTGAATGTCTGCACGTTCCGCCCTTTTTTTTCCCTCGGGGCTCGTCCGCGGTCTTGCCGCCCCGATAGCACTGACGTTCCGCCCTTTGTACAGTCACTATATTTTAAATTATGTAGGACACTATTTTAACAAAACAATTTGTGGACATTTACCAGACAAAATACCAACCATATTATAGAGTGGGCACCCTGTATGATATGTGCACATAAAAAGATATAGGTAGTTCTCTTAAGGTATCTAGATAAAGATAAACAAAATTCGGCAGGCAGCAAGTGCGTTATAGTAGTGATATTTCATAAGAATTGCACACTAATATTATACGGCCTATTACTAAAATAATACTTTAAACTTACACAGACCTTAAAGGTCGATTTTAGAGATCCTAGTACGCGCAGATTTGAAGAAATCTTTCGAAAGTATTACCATCGATATCTCTCTATTATCCAAAAAAATCTTGTGTTCTAACTCCTTTTGAGAAAAATGTCCAAAACTCAATTTTCCATGAGACTTAAAAATTAAATTTTGCTATATCTATAGATAGTGTAAATCTTTTAAAAAGGAACTTGTATTACACATTTCATTTTAACAGAAGCGGCTCCTCAATAAGTAAGCCCGTGCGCGCGCACTGCCGCCTGCCGTGGAAAAAAATAATATTTTTGCTATGCTATATTTTAATAAATTTTTATTTACTTTTCTACCTCCTGCATTCAACAAACAAAATTAGTATATCGAGGATCGCAGGGAGTCGGCAGCCATTAATACAGAATACAGAATCAGAATAAGTATACTGTCAATCGTTGTAGAAGTTATATACATCCATATCCATATAAAGCAGTCGGGCGGCGGTGTGTATTTTGTGGCGCTCTCAAGCAATGCGATACTTCAATGCGAAATGATCGCCTATCAACGTCGAAAACGACCGAATCAGTAATCTGTTGTGCGCTATGAAATTACACACTTCCAGTTTGTAGTGGACTTTTGGCAGAGCGTGTGTACCTACTACCTAGTAATTTTCGTCTTCGCGTCGGATTGAATTTTAATTAGATAATTTCGTTGTTGTTTACATCAACAAGACAATTATTATTATGTTGGCCACTACTTTGGGTTGCTTATTAAGTGGAAAAAATGATTGTGATACTGTGATTAATTCAGTGGATGATATTTTAAATTTAAAGGTTAACTTTTTAAGGGACTTTTTAACTACTATAACTATAACGAATAACTAACTAGAGGAAAACTTAGTAAGCAGTTAATGATTATTAAGTTTAGTGAGTAGGTTTTTTATAAACATTTTCGGGGAAAAAATAGGCAAGCCCTTCATTTTTAGTGAATTTTTATTTAAAAAAAAAATCACTAATAAAGAGGTATCGATGGAGAGACTTGGCAAATTTTTTTTCAAATGAGCGCGAACTAGGACCCCTAAAACCCATATCCGGAGTCAGTTTAAATTTATATATATATATATATATATATATATATATATATATATATATATATATATATATATATATATATATATATACCCAACCGATAAATCAAAAAATAAGCAACTGATTTCAATGAAACTCGGCAAGTTCCTTTCTTTTATTAATGTCTTGGATGAGTTCGTAAGTCAGGATAATCGGATAACGTTTTCCGGGAAAATTTTGAGTTTTGTTTCAAAAAAAATCTTTTTCTCCGAAAATTACAAAGGTATTTTAATGAATTTTGGTGGATATGTTGCCTTACTACACATTAAAATTCAATAAAAAAATGAAGTTATTCAAATTTTGAGTTTTCTTTTGAAAATTACAACGTTATTTTGATAAAATTTGCTGAAAATGTTGCCCTGGGTAAGACCCTACTATGCACCAAAATTCAACTTTCTAAGTTCGTAGAAACTTGAGTTATTCAAATTTGAAGCATTTAATAAAAAATCACTACCATAACGCACTTACTGCGTCCCGAACTTTTTTTTCTTGCGCACCCCCAATGCATTAAGGCAAGAGCCACTACTGCATTTTAAGGATACAAAAGATTTCCAGAAGGCAACTTAATTCATATTTAGAAAAGTAAAGTATCTGCCAAGTTATAAACGTAACAGTTTTTTTTTTTTTGACGCCGGCTTCATGCCCGGGATATTATATTAAAAGTATACGTAGCAATTAATTACAGAATGAGTAGAATTTCCACGGAAACATATTTAACGACTGTTTAGGTCTTACATGACGTCTTATGTTTAAGTTTAAAGATAAAATAAACTATTTTAGAATCAGTTTTATAGAGACTTGACTTGATTTTGTTTACATTTCTACTCTATTATGCGACACTTTCAGTCCAGAACTACAGCATAATATATCTATGTTGTGCTAAAACTGTATTTGGGGCCGTGCATCAAGCTGCACATATAGTGTATCTTAAAAATTGATTGAATACCCCAGTCAAATAACAATCACTTGGCAAATTTTTAATTTTTGGTCGGTTTCTATAATTACGGCCGAGATTTCACGATCGTTGGTTCGGGTAGTATGTTTTATGCCTGGTATATATTTAGTTTCTTTAACGTTGATGTATGATTTAAACCTGTTGAATGAATCAATCTACGCGTGGCAGTTAACTACTCTGTCTGTCAGGCATTGGACTTTAACCACTAAGTCGTTTCTTTCAGATTTTATTTTTAATTTGGAAAAAACTCTAAATATTGTGTACAAGATTACTTAAAATTCACAAAATGGGTTTGTTTACACCATTTCTAGACACATGTCAAATCGCATTCCACACTGATACTTATAAAAATATAGCGTTTTCAAAAATATTTTTCCATGTTTTTCGGGAAAAAATGTCCTCTATAGCTGATATACAAACTCGTCCGCGGTCTTAATACAATGAAGATATGTGCCAAGTTTTATATCAATCAGTTGAACATATAAAAATTGAAACTGACTCCCTTTGAGAAAAATGCCCAAAACTCAATTTTCTATGAAGCTAAAGAATTAAAATTTGCCTCTTTACAAAAAACTTCTATTACAAATTTCATTAAAATTATACAAAAGATTTCTAGAGGGGAACTTCATTCATATTTAGAAAAGTAAAGTATCTGCCAAATTCTAAACGTAGCAGTTATTTTTCTTTGTTAATGAATCGCCAGTATCGTTTCTTTTTAGTCAACATAATCAAACCGGTTTTTTCAATATCAACAATAACACAATTATAATTTCAGGCTCAAAGGTGACAAACTTATTTAGGCGTTTTAAACAAAAATGAGATCCTGTTCAAAACGTATGACATCTGTGCACTGTTGTTTCTCCAAATATCAAAAAAAAATACATTCATCGAGCTGGATTCGATCGCGTAACCTTTTGCTTATGAGGCAAGCGCGATGCCTCTCCGTTATCTAGGGATACATCAACTCACGTTTTGTTTACATAATACATTGGATCGGTTTCATGCCCGAGATATTATATTCAAACGATACCTAACAATTAATTACAGAATTAGTAGAATCACCATAAAAACACATCCCACGACTGTTTCTGACTTATATGAAGTCTTATGTTTAAGTTTAAACTATTTTATAATCATTTTTATAGAGCGTGTGTGTGTGAAAGGAATTGGCTTCGGACATTACGTACATTGGCCACAAAACTCTGCAGTAAATTTGTACCATTGTTATATCTGTACATTGTTATAAAAAGCGATTTTCCTTCAAATATATTTATAATTTGCTGCATAAATATCAAATTTTTAGAGACTTGGCTTGATTTTGTCTACATTTCTACTATATTATGCGACAGCTAAAACTGTATTTGAAGCCGTTGCAGGTGGTGCAATCACATCTTAACAGCAAGAACCTGACTAAAGCTCTGAATACATATGAATTTTCTGCACTTAGCTACTCATTTGGGATTGTGAACTGTGGTAAAACGGACATCGAAAATCTACAACGGAAGGTGCGAACACTCCTAACAAAATCCAAAAAGCATCACCCCGTAGTGCTATCGAGCGAGTAAACCTACCCAGACACCAAGGTGGAAGATGAGTGTTGGATGTTGGTAAACAGTTAGACCAGCAGATAGTGAACCTGCCTTCATATTTTCATCAGCAGGCGCTTACTTCTGAACTACACCGTGCCATATGCGAGGCAGATGATTCAACACCGCTACAATTAAAAGAAAGTGAAATATAAAGTCATCATCAGATTTATCAGGACAATGTGCAATCTTGGATGCAGAATCCATGGGCGACATCCGGACAGATGTTTCCAGAGTCAGAGAGGTTTTTGCTGGCCATACAAGATTAGGTAATCCCAACAAGAAACTATCTGAAATATATAGTTGGTGATAATTCAGCCCAAGATGACAAATGTAGATTTGGATGTCATTCATCAGAGACTATCCAGCACATCACCGAAGGATGTTAAGCGTTTGCTGCAACAGAGTATAAAGAGAGGCACGACGCAGTTGCTATGTCGAAAACCGTGCAAACTGCACGGTAGACGCCCCCCAAATACCCACACACTTCGGCAGTGCGGGTAGACCCGACGTGCTCGACATAGTAATCATGTCGAACACCACGCTTCTCCATGAAATATCAACCCAAAACGACCTCTCGTCGGACCATAACCCAATCATATTGCAACTCGGCGACGTCAGCGACGAACCCGCCCTGCCAAGGAAAAATATTCTGTGGTCAGTTTTGACAGATCACCTTAAAAACACCCTTGGCAATTCCGGTTATCCGCAGCATCCCCAAACTCGAGGGTGCAGTGGATAATCTACAGTCCAAAATTCAATGTTCTATCGAACATGCATCAAGGACGTACCCCGCCCAGAGCAATCTGCCACCTTTTCCGTCCAGTATTAGGGAAATGATACTCGAAAAGAACCGCGTGCGTAGACTAGCTCAATGCACCGGAACCCCACCGACAAACGAGAAGGAAACAGACTCATCAAACAAGTACGATCCGCCCTACAAGAACTCCGCAACAATCATTGGGAGGAGCGCCTGCAAACCCCGTCTACCCAAGACAATTTCGTCTGGCAAATGGCAAAAGCCCTTCGCTCCCAAAAACTTCCGATATCCCCACTTCACGGCCGTAACGGTGTCGTATACATGGATGCGGAGAAAGCTACTGCATTCGCAAATCATCTGGAGTTGCAATTCAGCCCGAATTATAACAATTTGTCGCACGTAGCAAGAACGCACCGCTACGCCAGGAGTGCGCTTCGCGCCACCCCAGACACAACTATCGAGTCCACAACTTTCGAAGAAGTTTCCCAAATAATCGAATCATTAAAAAATAGGAAAGCTCCGGGATACGATGGAATCTCCAACGTAGCCCTGAAAAACCTCCCCCGCAAAGCAGTAGTATTCCTAGTTACGATTATGAATGCCATGCTGCGATTTCAACATTTTCCTTCCATGTGGAATCTTGCCGATATTATCAACATCCCGAAACCCAGCAAAGATCCACCGTTCCTTCAGAACTACAGGCCCATTAGCCTGCTACCAGTCATCAGCAAAATCGCCGAAAAACTGATTCAGAAAAGGCTAGCTTCTTTCACCTCAGAAAATCATATCCTCCTGGATGAGCAATTCGGTTTCAGACACCAGCACTCCACCACAGACCAAGTCCTTCGTGTGATGAAAAACATTACCGAAGGATTTAATAAAAACAAGTCAACTGGTGCAATATTTCTTGACATTGCTCAAGCCTTCGATAGGGTTTGGCATGCGGGCCTCCTAAACAAACTTCTATCATTTAATTATCCTCTCCCTCTGATTCTGCTAATCAGGTCATACCTAACAACAGAGGAAGTACCAGGTCAAACATCTGGGAGCCAGATCTAGAACGTACCCAGCCACGGCTGGTTTCCCGGAGGGTTCTGCTATCTCCCCTCTGCTGTACAATATATTTGTCGCAGACATTCCGATAGCCCCCCTAAACGTGACATACGCACTGTACGCAGACGACACTACCATCCTCAGCAGCTCCACTCAGCCGAGGATAATAACCGAAAGACTTCAGACCGCCGTAGTCGAGCTACAATCATGGTATAGGAAATCCCTTCTAGCCATAAACTCCGACAAAGGTTCAGCTGTCCTATTTTCCAAGAGGAGACACACACCTCACGAACACGTTTCATTAGACAACCGCCTAATTCCCTGGCAAGATTCCGCCAAATACCTCGGGGTTTTCCTCGACAAACACTTAACATGGCGTCCCATTGTCGATCACGCTCGAAAAAAAGCCTCGATGTTCATCTCGAAGCTGTTCCCACTTCTAAGTAGAAATTCCAAATTGTCCATGAACAATAAGTTGCTCATGTACAAGGTCATTATCCGGCCAGTCTTGACATATGCATCACCTGCATGGACCACGGCGGCCGCAACACATCAAGACCCTTCAAATCATCCAGAACAAAATTCTGAGAATGGTTACCGGAGCGCCATGGTTTGTCCGAAACAGTCAGATTCACTCTGATCTGGAACTGCCTTCGATACTTGAGTTTATAACTCAGCTATCCACAACTCAGTTCGCAAAAGCTGCTTCTCACCCAAATGCTCTTCTCCATAGTGCCACCGACTACGACGAGCAACTTCCACATAAGCATAAGCGCCCAAAGCCTATACTTACCCGCTAACGCCCCCGCGGCAAAAACGGAATGGAAACATTCATACCCAAAAAGTCATTGTGTGTATTCTTTCCGGCCGAGGTATGGACTAAGGTCCGGTACTCCCAGGTAGGGAGTTTTAGTGAGTAGGTGTACTAAGAGTACGAGTCTCGCAGTACCTCGATATCCCACGGCACTACGGTGTCGTGAATGAGGTCTGCATGAGGCATCTCTCCCTCCTGTATCAAAAAAAAAATTGCTAAAATACTTCATGAAAAACTGGCTCTGAAACTGGGACTTTCAAATCTTAGTAAGGTGCCCTACTATAGATACACTCCCGAGCCTGTTCTGGAGAACTCGGGATACAGGTTGAACTGGGATCGAACAGCACTTACAGACCAACGAGTTGCCCACAACAGGCCAGATATAATAATGGTGGATTTTATTTTGAAAAAATTGTACATTAAGTTATTTAAGTTATGATTCAACATGCTTGGGTTTTGTTATGAGGTCTGAAACTGAACACCGTTTTCGGGAGGTTTCATTGTGTGAAAGAAATAATAGGACGTCACTTATAATACAAAATTTTAATTCGCAATATCAGATTTTAACTTGAAATGACATACTAACTGCAGCAATGTTCGCGACAATGAGGGAGATTTCCTGAATTCCAGAGCCACACCAAAAGAGAAAAGACTTTCAGCGAGCACACAGAGGCAGTGGAGAACGTTGAACAAACAAAGGTGAATTAAATTCAAAATCCCTTACGTAAACTGAATAGAAAGATAGAAATATATGTATTGAGTGTATGTGAATAATGTTTGAAAAGCCAGTCACTAAAAACGAATTAAATTCAACTGAAAATGTAAACTTCCCAACCGACTTAACAAAACATTCCTAACAGAGGCATGTGCCTTAGAGTGCACAAGTGTAAATTTTCATCATAATGGTGAATCGGCGGCTTTTCAATCGAATTCTGTACACAAATATCTGCAACATACAGCGCCCACAGTGGATATATTGAAATCTTTTCAATTGCTTTGTAAATTCAGACCGCACAATGCGCCATTTGTGTATTTTATATGTTGCCGTCCACGTTTCTTGTGCCGGGGAAATGGGTTACATTTGTTGGATTAAAGATTTTTCCTATTCACACAAAAATCATTCTCTCCCGCAAAGAATGGATTTTGTTCTTCACTTGGCAACCATACAACGACCACGTTTCTCTGTTTTATCCTTCTGTAATTATTTATTCTCCTGGTGTAGACGAATTTATTGGGAAAATTAAAAAAAATCTGGTGGAAAAAAATATGTTTCAACTGATTGACAAATGTTATTAGACGGCGTTCTGGGGTCACGTTAAAAAATTATTTTCTAATAATTCTGAGATAAAAAAGTCAGAATTCTAAGATAAAAGTCAGAATTCTGTAATAAAAACTCAGAATTCTGACATAAAAAGTCAGAATTCTGAGATAAAAAGTCAGAATTCTGAGATAAAAGCCTTACATACTTTATTCCTATATTGGGAAAGAAATGGGCCAGGGCTGACAATTTACTAAATTGTTAGTTGGTTGTATACAGTCTCTATTTCTTAACATTCTGTGTTATTTGAAGCTGCCGTGACAACATTCTACTTGGTTCCTCAACGAGATGGCGACTCCTGTCAAACAATCTCTAAAATATGATGTACGACAGGGTCGCCATCTCGGCGTGGAACCAAGTAGTATGTATTTGAGCTCGTCAGTGTGTTATACTAATTACAGCGAGAACACACATATAAAGTAATATAGCTAAGGCAGCCAGCCTTAGCCTTAACCACAGGATATATTCATTTGGATTCAACGCGTAAAGCGAAACAAAAACTCGAAGATATAATACGGTATTCTCAGAATCCACATAAAAAGTTCTCGACGACAAACCACGGGTAAAACATCATTGATAAAAATAGCTCGCGATAAATGCAGGCCTACTTTGTAAAAAATGACGTGTTCATTGAACGCGCGTTGCAAATTGAAACTAATCTAGAAATAATACGTCAGTGTTGAAATACAATGTACAGACTACGCAGGGAAGGAGGACTGAGACGAGTGAGTCATGGCGTTCATTCAGCTGTACGCAACCGTTGAAGCGGATCGCACAAATGTACAAGAGCATTCACACCACGAGGCTCTATAGTGGTGTTAGTACTGCCCGACTAGAGTAACTGAGAACAACCCTATAGTTACCATGCTTCATGGGATACCTCACGGGACTAACTTTGAGATCCCGGGATCAAAAAGCCTTTAATTTCGAAATCGCAGTATCAAAACGCTCAATGAGGTTAGATTTGTCAATGAGATAGAAATAAACTGCAGGAAACAGAGTATTGTGATTGCTGCGCCAATGCTATATCGCCTGCAGACTGTGATGATGATACCTCTTGAGTTATAGGTACGCCAATAGTTGAAAGCAGAGGGCGACACAGTGTTATTTAATACGCAATATCACTAGAAAAAGACTTGACGTACATAGAGACTGCTCTTAACAATTTCCGTATAAAATATCTCCGTTAACATAGAGAAAACATGGAATAATGCTGCAGCTTTTAATTAACTGAAGATGACGCTGTTGTAAATGAATGTGAATACCGGGGTAAGTGTAAAATGTATCGTAAACTCTGTTACAATGACAAGCATCGTCAGAGCCATTAGCCCTTGTACGTGTACATTCTATTATGATGATACTTTTTATGATTTGTGTGCGACGCTCCTGATTATTTGAAATCGTGAGACACGTTTTTGTTATAACAGGAGATGAGTAGTTGCAAGGAGATAATGAAAAGTGTCATCACTTCAAAATGTCGTGCGGTAATCCATCTTATTTGGATTCATTAATAACATCAGTTTATATGTATAGCCACTCCAAAAACATAGACTGCTGTTTGCATATAGGGAGTTTTCAGTTGAGCTTTTGTGAAAAGGTAACTAATGTACAAGGGCCTTTATATAGTGTAGAACAGCCAAATATAATACATTCAGTATTTCAATTATTAACTGGAAAGCTCACATACATGTACTCAAAGCTGATTGTATTATTAGACTAAACATTTTGAAAACTCTTGGACACTATAACTGGGGTGCTCATGAATCAGTCTTACTAAGTATTTTCAGATCACTGATAAGATCAAAAATTGACTATTGCTCAGCTATTTATATTTCCGCAAGCAAATCAGCCTTAAAACCACTTGAAGTTATTGTAAATCATGCACTTAAAATAGTCACAGGTGCTTTTCGAACAAGTCCAGTGGAAAGTATTTACTGAGAATCTAACGAGCCTCCAATCAAGTTAAGAAGAGAAGAATTACTCTTAAAATATGCGGCTAAGATATCAGCAAACCCAAATAATCCAGTCTACAAATTCTTGACACAGACCAACTTCAACAGATTCTATAATGCGAACGTTTCAGCATAGCTACCATTTTCTTTACATATACAAAAGCTAAATCATATTTTCAATCCAGATCTGACAAATCATACATGCAATGGTGCTATTTCTCCATGGACCATTGTTTTTTCTCCTACTAATCCGACTTTTTTATCGCATAAATCGAATGTATTACCAGCTGAATGTGTCAATAGATTATTTCAAGAGATTATCTCTAAATATCGATAAGATATAATTCTTTACACTGATGGATCAAAAAGTGAAATTGGTGTCGGATGTAGTATCACTTTTGCACTAAAGGAAGAAGCTTATCACTTACCGTCAATATGTAGTAACTATACAGCAGAACTATACGCCATAATGAAAGCAACTAACACATTCGTCGACTCTCATTTCAATAACGCCTTAATATCCACCGATTCTCTTTCGTCAATTATATCACTCACAAACCTTTACCCAAAGGATCATCTTGTAATTCAAGTACAAGAATCTATTCATTGTGCCTTGCAATCTGGCAAATCTATCAGACTTATATTTGTCCCATCACACTGTGGCATTACCGGAAACGAAAATGCAGACGAATGTGCCAGAAATGCTGTCTTAATCGATACTGTAATTCCTCTTCAACTTTACTCTGACGTTTCTGCACAGATAGCAAATTTTTATAGACAGTAATGGCAAATCCATTGGTCTTCGCTAAGCAACAAACTGCGAGAAATTGAACCAACTGTGGCAATCAAGAAACTTCCAGATTTATCTCGCAGGGAAGAAATGATTATCAGAAGACTCCGCATTGGCCACTCTCTACATACACATGGTTATCTCTTAAATCAACAACAACGCCCGTATTGTGAGCTCTGTGACCGACCAACTTCAATTTTTCACCTACTATTAGAATGTCCCTTATATGCCTCTATACGATTTGAAAATTTTGGTGAAAGAAACTTGTCTGAAATTTTAGGTCTAAATTTTACGAATGTAAACTGTTTACTTAGATTGTTAAGACAGTCTAATTTACATAATAGTATTTAAGTGTATTTATTAGTTCCTCTTTTTATATATAATTTTGTTATGTAATTATTTAAAGTGTCGTTAGTGTTAATGACCTTAGTTGTTAAGCCACTTTAATTATAAAAAAAATATTGTACATATTTATAAAATTCTGGACGCAGCAAGTGAGTTATGGTAGCGAATTTTCCTATTAATGATCTGGCAACAAATATTTTATTATAACTTTTTTCTTGCACCGTAGGAATCTAAATTTTGGTGTCTAGTTTTCGGTTTATATACTAAACATGCCCACCAAATTTGGTTATCGTAGCCTTTTTATTTTTTGAGATACAAATTTTTTTCGAACGAAAACTCAAAATTTTCCCGGAAAATCTCGTCAGATTTATTTAAAGTGTCGTTAGTGTCAATGACCTTAGTTGTTAAGGCACTTAAATTATAAAATAAAATAAAAAATATTGTAGATATTTATAAAAGTCTAGACGCACCAAGTGCGTTATGGTAGTGAATTTTCATAGAAATGATCTGGCATCAAATATTTTATCATAACTTTTTTTCTTGCACCGTAGGAATCTAAACTTTGGTGTCTAGTTTTCGTTTTATATACTAAACATGCCCACCAAATTTGGTTATCGTAGCCTTTTTATTTTTTGAGATACAAACTTTTTTCGAACGAAAACTCAAAATTTTCCTGGAAAACCTCGTCAGATTTTCCCGGCTAACGAACTTGTGCAAGCCACTTTTAAAAGGAAGGTACGTGACAAATTTGATGTATAAACATATAAAAATTGAAACTGACCCCGGATATGGGTTCTAGTGGTCCTACTTCAGGCTTATTTGCAATTTTTTTTTTAAATTCAAAAGTCGGGACCTCCCTATTAGTGTTTAGATTAAAAAATTTACACTCTGCCCTTGCGACGCGCCAACGCCGAAATTCCGCGAAAAAAAATCAGAAAAAATGACTTTTTTCGGAAAAAAGTTCGTTAATAGTCAAGCTAGGGACTTCAAACTTGGCGTAATAGATCCGGGAGATTCAGGACTATAAAAATGAGCCCGATAATCCCAGGATCTAAGGACTGTTTCGCCCGTGCCGCGCGCCAAAGTCGAAGTTCCCCGAAAAAAAAAAAAACCGAAAAAATGAGTTTTTTAGAAAAAAAAATTATAGCTCGGTTATTAATGGAGCTAGAAACTTCCGGCTTTGTGCAATCGTTCGAGGAGATTCCGGACTATAAGCAACGAACATCTCGCCCCAACCGCGCCTGTCAGATTCTTCTTCCTGACGACGCGTCAAAGTCGGGCGTTGTCAAAAAATTACCGAAAATTCGCCACAAAACGGGTACACTTTGAGAAACCCAAATCACCACAACACTTATTTCAGAAACCTTACGATCGTTTCGTTTACCAAGTCAACATCTTCAGAGGAAGATAAATTCTAACCTAAACAACTAGCTACATCTATTTATATCGCGTCTAGGTAAATGAACTAGTCCGAAGTAAAATTGTCGTCCAGGAACGATGGTTTGTTTATTGTGTGGTGAAACTACGAGGTCGAAGACCTGCTTTTAATCTTCTGGTCGACATATTTATGAGCCCTTATCTAATATACGGATAATAGCTTTAAAGGAACCGAGTTATTTAAAAAATCTGCACGTTCCCTTTCGAACTAGAAATGTACTATGTGGATATTGGATCACGCCGACAAACATCTGGCTAGATAAACAACATCAACTCCGCTCATCTTTTTTAAATATAAAAACTAATACCGGGTGTTTGGCTCAACATGTTAACACTCTAACAAAAGATAAATAATTCAACTAAAATACCACATACAAACTGTATTTATATTGATGCTAATTCTTCGTGAAGTATTTATATTAAATTCATAGATACAAACAAAACAAACAGATCTTTAAGTCGAGACAAACGTATAGATTAGTATATGTATAAACCGGCTGAGTTATTGACAAAATTTATTATCCTAGAGACAAGTTCGGAGTGTTTAAGCGGTCAAATGCAAAGTGAAAATAAAGGACCTCAAATTAAAGGTGCGAACGATTCAATGAAGTTTTGTTCTTAGTATACCTTAATATAAAAATACTTTCTAATGAATCAAGCATAGTTTGATGTCTAACGTTTTTGACAAGTTTCAAATTTTCATTGTCAATGTGGTAATTATTATCCCATATATGTTGTGCCACACATGATTTGTCCACCGTACCCTATCGTAACTGTGCAAGATGTTCACGAAATCTGGTGGCTTTGTTTCTCCTAGTTTGACCCACGTATTTATGATCGCAATCTTTGCAACTAATCTCATAAATACCGGACATTTCAGTGACTTTGTCTTTGTCTTTCGTATTACCCAAAAAAAATTTTAAATTGTTGGGTAATTTACATTGAAAACGAAATAGACCGATTTGCGTCCAGACAATTTTTTTTAAGAAACGCTGAAATGCCTCAATTTTAATATTGAGAGGGACATGTTTTGACATAAAACTCAACTTTGTCACATCAACCCCTTAAGGGTGGTGATAACAACCCTTATATTTTAAATAGGGAACAGGGATCGAGTGTTACATCATTTGAAAGCTCTTTCTTTTCTGAATTCAGCACACTAATTTTTTTGGTGTTTGATCAACTCGTTTAAAAATTATTCACAGTTGGGGTTGCAAGAAGGTATTTCATTCATTGTGATAATAAATGCACTAATTAGTGAATTTTTCGTTAAAAAAAACTAAAAAACACAACGAAACGTTCAAAAATTTTATTCAGTTAAGTAAGTGTTCAAATGGTTGACCACCAGCTTCCATATAAAAGTACAAATTTTGTTCAAAACGAGCTCTGACATTCTGGAGCATTTGTTGAGTTATTAGACGGCATTTTTCAACAATGCGTCGTCGTAATTCTTTCAGAGACTCCGGTTCTGTTGCATAAATTCTACTCTTTAAATGGCCCCATAGAAAGAAGTCTAAAGGAGTTAAATCCGGTGATCCAGGGGGCCACTCAATAGCACCTCTACGCCCAATCCATTTTCCTGGAAACGGTCTCCAAAAATGCCAGTCCAGACATTCAATTTATGTGGAGTTTGAGTATGGACTTCGTGAAAATTTCTTGGATTATTATCTGCCCAAAATAACGACAATTAATTATGACGATTGACTGTAGAGCTTAATAAAAACGTACACTCGTCTGAAAAACAGATATTGAACAGAGACTTCCAGTTATCAGCTCTTCGTGCAGTCATAACTTCACAAAACTCCAGCCGCCGATCAAAATCATATTCAATCAGTTGTTGTACAAGACGAATTGTATACGGGTGATATTTATGATGCTTCAATATTCGCTGAATAGTTCTTCTTTTGATGTTTGAAACAGTGGCCAATTTTCTCATGCTCAAAGTTGGGTCTGCAGAAATTTGTCCTAAAACTTCAATCTCAGTAGTCTCATTTCTGATTGGAAATTCACGTTCAGGATCCCGTTTTTTGCTGGATACTGAACCACTTTGTCGAAACTTTGCAACTAACTCCAAAATGTATTTTTTCTTAACATGTCTGTTCGGATGTCGTTCGTTAAACAAATTTGCGGTACGGTTGGCACAAAAAAGAGTAATTATTTCAACTCTTTCTTCTACAGAATACACCATTGTGAAATTAATTTTCAGTAGTACTATCAAGTATCAAACCGACCGATAAACTGAAATAATAAACCGCATTTCTCTCATTCCGATAAGAAATGTTCTGATAGTTAATTTTTTGTTTACAAACCAACAAAACATTGACTATCAGCACATTTCTTATCGGAATGAGTGAAATGCGTTTTTGCATCTTCAACTGTGAATAATTTTTAAACGAGTTGATAAAACTTCCAAAAAGATTAGTGTGCTGAATTCAGAAAAGAAAGAGTTCTCAAATGATGTAACACTCGACCCATGTTCCCTATTTAAAATATAATGGTTGTTATCACCACCCTTAAGGAGGTGATGTGTTTTATGTCAAAACTTGTGCCCCTCAATATTAAAATTGACGTGTTTTAGAGTTTTTTTAATAAAATAATTCTCTGGACGCAAATCGGTCTGTTTCGTTTTCAATGCGCCACCCTATATATATATATATATATATATATATATATATATATATATATATATATATATATATATATATATATATAACACATATCTCCTCATTAGTGAATTTTTCATTTAGCGAAAAATTCGTTACAACGCCACTACAAAAGTTTGTATCGTAACTATTCACTACTTATTTGCCCTACGAACGTACGCCAATGACTTTGATGCTGCATATCAAGCGATGAAATGGATCGTTAGTTTGTATTCTCTAAGGCCATTGTGGCTTGTACGAATCATTAGATGCCATTGTGCTTGTGCGAGACCGTCGAACTGATATCTTAAAGCAACTTTTTTAAGGGTTAATGATTAATTATTTTTGTAAGTTTTGTATGCTTTTTAATCGTTTAAATTGTGCTTGAATGGTCTAGGGATCCCTGTATCATAGGCTGATTGTTGGCGCCGAACCCTTTCGTTGTCTTCCTCTCTATTTTTCTCTCTGTTTCCTCTTTTATCTCAAATATAAAGACAGTAAGGATACAGGAAATTGTGTCGTCATTACAAAATTTTCCGATAATTTTTCAACAACGTGAAAGCTATATAAAACAATGATTAAATATCCCGGGTAGACTAGGGATTAATATAATAGATAAAATAATATAGAATAAATGAAAGAGCTTGTGAAGCAAACATTTTTGACAGCTGAAAGATGAA